>VZTE01003320.1:487067-534892 GCA_013397775.1 Eulacestoma nigropectus | reverse complement strand
TGGTTTTTTTTTTTTTAATCTTGACTTCCACCTTAGGAGTAGTCAGAAGAAAGGTATAAACTCTGAGTGAGATAGGAGCATGACTTAGATACGATGAACAAACATCAGCTGACTTAGCGCTAGGCAACCCCACGCCAGTCAGTCAGGAAAATTGCTGGTTACCAGCTAAAAAGTATTACAAGCCTCTTTCTGCCAATAAGATAGGGAGCACAATCAGCAGGTGGAGCAAGGGTTGTTTACTCAAAAATCTCTGTTCTCTAGTACTACCTCAAGCTACTACTCTGAGTGTATTGACAGATGTCATACACGAAAGTCCATCTCCTTCAGACAGGTCAAAGAATTGGAGAATGAATCTAGGGAGGACTGTTTCTGTTACACCAAACTAAGGGTATTGGTTTAAAGACTTCTGTTCAATTATCTTAACCAGTGAGGCTTCTAGTATTGGCATTCCTATGCCAGTTTTGCAGAAAAGGTACCTCTGTCTTTGACAGAATGAAACGACAAAAGCAGCTTTGCTCATAGAATGTCTCCTAGAATGGCAGTGATTTGATGAAATGTAGGAACCCTGTGGAAGGCTGTGTTTTTCTTAAAATATGACAGGAGTATTTATTTTGAGTACAAAACTACCTCATTTTAAAAAAAAAGTATGGCGTTGTAGAGATTTTTTCAGAAGTAGAATTCATGAGGAAGTATCGATGTCTTTAAAAACATGTTTAAATCTCAGGTCAACATTGTATTTATATTTTGTTGCAGCAAACATGACACACATTGCAAATAATTCCATTAAGTAAAAACTCTCCTAGACTAAAATGACCTTACTTCCTATCAAGCCAAAGGTTCTCACTGTATATGCAGAGATGTAGGAAAATTTAAAATTCAGATTGTAGTTAAGCTAGGAAAGTATGAGTTTTTAAGGCTTAAGAAAACTAGAGAAATAGCAAGTCTTCTATTTCTACAGCTGAAATGTCAAAACAAACCTATAAAAAAAAGTATCAGGAAAAGACTTCTTGGGTAATGTATACCAATAAAGTGAAGTCTGTCCCTAAATAAGTTGACAAAAGTGTGACTGCAGCCTGTGACATCAGCATGCTGGCATGGTCTTTAATGTTAAAAACCGTGTACAGAAGCAAGACGTGGTGTGTGTTTTCCACTGATTTTGTAAGTGCTTTTGCATAGGAAAACCATATTTGTAAAGTAAGTGAAAAGGTTAATCATTACTTGTTCATGTCTCCCCAAGATATCCTTCTATGGATAAAGCTTGGGGAAAAAAAAAATAATAAAAAAAACCCTAAAAATGAAAAAACTAAAATGTCACAAGTGCATTACAGTCTGAAATATTTGTCAGGCAAATAATTTTTCAGGTTCTCTTCTTGCATTGCCTGCATATCCACAGAGTTCATAAAACAACTAAAGGATGATTTATGCATGGTAACTTCCTTGGCAGTAACTGTTATGCCAAGAAAAACTTATTTACTGATTGCAGGTACCCATACAATAAGATATGGATGTTTTAATTGCATGAACCAATCAATCAGTGTGAAGCACAGACGATGAATGGTGAAAAGAGAAAATACAATGTTCATTTTTCCTTTCTTTCTAACAAAAATGTCTAAGCTATATTGTTGTCACTGAGAAGTGGGTCTCTGCTCTGAAATGTAGAGCAAAATAATGTGGGTTGACCTAGAAACTGTACAGTTTCTGTGGCTACAGAGGTAAAATCATGCTGCAAACAGGCAACAAAACATAAATTATGGTACATATGTAACTTAGCTCATGTATTTGTATTTAGAATCACAGAGAATTCAAGAAATGCCAACAATATTAATTCTGAAAATCAGATCAGCAACAACAACAAAAAAAGACCCTAAATCTGTAGCACTGTTTCAGTACTCAAAAGCTGTACTTAATCCATGGGAACTACAAAGAACTTGTAAAGACTGAATGCCACATCAATATTCCCAGCACCAGCTCAGGAACTTCACAACTCTTCTGTTCTTTTATTTATGAATATTGCAGTTCAAGCTTGCTCAAGTTCCACAAGGACTCCATGGCAATCTTTAGGGTGAAGAAAAATCACAGGTTTGCCATGTGCACCTATTTTTGGCTCTTCACTCAATATTCGTATCTTTTTTTTCTTCAGTTCTGTCATAGCTGCTTTTATGTCATCAACCTTATAAAAAAGACACAGTTCACACAAATTAACATATTGCACTGTATTATGCAGATTTTACATTTAGGAGCAATAACATAATTCCTTACTGAAATGTTATTTCTAAGTTCTAATATAATTCTGAAAATAAATTAAGTTATAAAACCATTTTAAAACATCTAGTCTTAAAAATAAAAATACTACAGAAGTTTTCATTTGTTATTTGAAGATTTTATAAAATACATTTAAACAGATTGTGCTGTATTTAAGGAATTAATAAACTAAAATCACTTATGCACAAAGCCCATTGATTTTTTTTGTTACTTTATAAGGACTCCATAAATAATCTAAAGACTGCATTACTTTTACTAGGAAGATCATATTGCTTTCCAGCTCTCAATAACTAAAGAAAAATACCTCCCTTTATAATTGATGACAGAGCACTGACTAATTAAATGCTGGTGAAAAGGGAGGGCAGTGGGCAGAAGGTAAAAGGAAAGTCCCTTTTAGATTCACATATTCTCCTTCTAAGTAGGTTAAGGTTCATAAAGTTTCCTAAGGAAAAAAGCTTGGAATAATCAAAAATATATCCAGAATACGATGTAGTGTTCCTAATTATAATAATAGACATTAATACAGTATTTCAGTACAGTTTCCTACAGATAAATGTAATTAACAAAAACATCAAACAAAACAAAACTGTACAGTGTGATCTGAAGTTCTGATGTCATGTCATCCAATGAAATTTGAATTTTCCTAAAACTTGAATGCATTCATTTTTTGAAATAATAATATTAACACCCAGTTTAGAGAATTCAACAGTCCATAATCAATAAAGACCTAGAATTAAAATAATAGCATTGCTATTTTTCAAGACGGAGGTGTCTGGACATAATTTGGTGAATAAACTCTCCCGATGCCATTGAAGGGAAGAAGAAAATTCCTAGCTTTAATTCAGAGGAACAGACATCACCTAATTCCTACCCATTCACAGCAGTTTTGTTCATGAATATTCCAAACTCACTACAGTTCTTCCTACACACAACAACCAGTCTGCAAAACAAAGAGGAACGACTGTCAAGTTTTATCTAAACTAGAAAGGCCACATGAGATGTGTGCCATGGCTCCCTCCAGATTCTTTCCCCGAGCAGAAAAGCCACAGCAGCTGCTGCTCCTGTCCTGCAGAGATGGCCTGAAGAGGAACCGAGTCTGGGCTCAGCTGCAATGAATTCCTGCATCCCCAAGGATGAGTGACAGTAAACAGTGGAAAGCCTTTGGGTGCATCCATGTTAGGAGAGTACCAGGCTTGGATTGCTCTCTTACTCTACTGTGTCCAGCACAGTTTTCACTGGAGGTATTAAATTATAACTGGTCAGGAATAATTTAATTTCTTCTTAAAATACTTACCTTTTTTGAAACAAGTTGCCTATCAAAACATCTGTCTAAATTTTCCTTCGTATAAGAGAGAAGAAATAAAGAGTATTTTGATAAACTTTTTAGGCTTCTTCTCCAGTATGGAAAGGACTTCTACAATTCAGCTTTTTGTAAGAAAATTGTTCGTAAAAGGTATTTCTACAAAATATATTTTAAAATTTCAAATGAGCAATTGATAATTCCTGACATAAAAGACCAGAAACCAATTTTTACTCACATCACTAATCTCATTACTTTTTAATATTACACTTTGCATAATTATGCTTTGAAGTAATAAAGTTTGCAAGACTCAGCTCTGTAAGATATTTAAAACATGTATCATAGGCAGCAGCATGAAGTTTTGCATCAAACATGTACACTAAAACATGAGTATACTAAATAAGGTAATTATTTCACCCAGCACCTTTACATCCCTTGTACTTCCAGGCCAATTTCTCTTTGATGGCAAGGAAGAACAGGACAGATAAGCACAACTGACAGGCTTTTTTGACTTCCTAAAGTCTGAACTATACCAGAGCTTAAACCTACAACTCCTTTTCCACTGTATGTCCTTTTATGTCAGGAAGTTGACACCTATCCAACACTGTTCACAACCTCACACAGTGGCTACTTAGCCCTTTGTTCCCCAGTTCAATCTTTACAGCATAAAAGAGGAAAAAATGATCACATAGCTCACGAAATGGAACTGTGATTTCCAAAACAGAAAAAAGGGCATGTTTAAGACTTCTTCTTATGAAATGTAATTTTTCACAAATATGACAGCCTTATATATTAGTTCTTGACACAGGTCAAACCTATTAAAATATGCATACTTTAATGTATCTATCTTATTACGTGAAATAGTATGTTAAGATACCTCAATGCAGATATGATGCATTCCTCCGGTCTTGTTTTTTTGCAGGAAGCTTGCAATGGGACTTTTCTCTCCTAAAGGATGTAGAAGTTCCAGCTTGGTATTTCCCAGCTCCACAAAAACAGTGTAGACACCATGTTCAGGAAGAGCAACAGTCTCACTCACCTGGGCTCCTAACACATCTTTATACAAGGACTGAGCTTTCTCCAAATCAGGCACTGCAATTGCCACGTGATTAAGTCGGCCCAATTTCCACAAACAGCTTGGAATGTTTTGCGAAAAGGGCTTTGATAATGATAGAGTTCGTATTGTGGGAGCTGAAGTCTGCAGTCTGCTAAGAAGCCCTGAAAAAAAAGTGAACAGCACTGACACGACGCTTTTGAGAAGGTATCAGTACCTGCTCTTTCCCCTTCAAAGGCCTGCAGAGCTGCCTAGTCACTGGCACACCCTTGTGCAATGCTCAGACTGGACTGAGAGCAAGGAAACAGTTACTCTGTAGTACTAACAGCTCAATGAACACTTTTTTCAGACAAAGTAAATATTCAGAAGTGTGAAAAAAAAATAAGAACACAAAGCAGACTCAAATTTGGTGTAAATCCTTACATATGCCTGTTAAAAAGAGGAATACAAGACCAATTGTAAAAGTCAACTGTATAATGTGTTTAAAAGTGACTTTTGAATTTTTCAGAGCTTCTTACAAAATAGAGAAAGCAATCAGGATATGCCTACACATCTCCAAATTACAGAAAACAAACAAAAAAAAAATCACAAAGAAAAAGATATAAAATGAGGATACTTAAAAATTAATTACATTAAAAATTAATCTGTCGGAGTACTAGAATCTGGAGGGGTTGGGGGTAGGGAGAAATTGTGATAGCATCAGTTGTTTCTAGCACCAAAATTAGAATTAGATTAAAGGATATATTCATAAAAGCCACATTTTCATTTCACACCAGCTTGCTTTAGGCCAAGTCAGAGTTCCCAATGCCTCAAGGCCAAGCTAGAGGCATCTCAGCATTTTGGTAGTCTTTGAGGCATTCTTTGCCTTAAAGTCACAAATGTGCTATTTTGCTAAGAGATTGTGCCAATGACGCACCGAGGTTCTGGATGCTTTGCAACACACTGAGGATAGATAGCCTGGCTGGGCTCTTGGTACTCTGGAAGGTTAGTAATAGCTGTAATTAATCAGCTTTGCTTCGCTGTATGGAACTGAGAACTACCATTCCACAGGAATTCAAGATTCTACAGCTACCAGTTAATTTTTCTTAACAAAGATAACTGATGAGTCCTTCAATCTAAGCCTTTCTGAGCATGGTGCTGTGATGGAAAAAGAAATGTTTGCATGTATGTGACACTTAAAATTACAACATGCAATGTGCATATTAGCAAGGACTTAGTATTATAAAAGCAAGTCCATTCACAATCTTTTGATGATACTGAAACAACATCCTACATTAAGTATTTCCGGAAACTTGTCCAGTGCTGCAAATAACTGCCCTGGAGTATTTTTTGCCGGGTTTCACACAGTCAATCCTGTCATCTCCTTCATCACAGCCAGGAGTTCTGGACAATTCTTCCACTTGTTACCTTTAGGCTATCATACTGGTATAGGACAGCAACTGCTTTTCAACTTTTTACATGTTAAAAAAATCCCCTAGAAACTTCTACACAAATAAAAATTCTTGTTTTTCAAATGTCTATGGAGAAACTATTTTGTAGAAACACTTGCCACGTCAATGCAGCTGAATCAGGGTGAACCAAGTCATTCCCTGAGAGGAAGCAGTACTGTGCAATGCCTATAATGCATGAAGTAACAAACATGCAGGAACTAGGTGGCATGATTAAAGGCATGGATAATTAACTAGTATAGGGTTTGACAGTTAACCAGAGTAAATAAATCTGTTACAAAAAGTAAGAATCCCCCCAACATCTGCTATGCAGTCTTTTCTGCCCACCTAAGCTTCTACTGAAGTAGCTCAGTTTTGTACTGTAATTTAAGACATGATTCAATTCTTGCTGAAGCAAGAGGTACTTTTCCACTTGGAGGAGGGCAGTATTCTCCAAATAAGAAAAATTCTTTGAAAGAGAAGGATGCCTTACTGTATAATTTGTTATGTTTTCCAGAGCCTTTTACTGTTTTATTCTTTCTTCCAGCTATTAACAGACTGCAGTTCAATAGAAATACTACTAATGTAGATCTTTTTTTCAAGTAGTCTTTACTAATGGAAAGGCAAGGATTTTCCCATTCTTTTACATCTGACATCTATAATTCTTGCTGCACTTCACTCAGGGCATATGACTACATAGTTATTGTAATTTAATTTGTATTTTTCCTATTTCAAGTAAATTGACAAAGACACAGACTGTTTGTTACTCAGCTATTTGTGAAGCACTAGAAAAAAAATAATAGAAAATGCTCTTTCTTCTGGGTTCTGCCCAAGAAATACTTGATTTTTTGTAGTGTTTCCTGGGAAGACAATAGATTGAAAAAGTGACGTGTATTCCTAGGATTCTGGTAAAGTCAAAGATACTGAAATGCCCACTCATATAAGCATTTATTCCATGAAGTCTTGTGCATTTATCCTAGCTCTAGTCAGATGCATACAGAGTATTAATTTTAAATCCATAATTGACTGAGATTAAACAAAAAGCATTTGTGTTTTTCTTGCATTATCTAGATCAGTAACTATATAGATTACTTAGAATTCTAATCTTCTTCTAACCCAATAATCAAAAAATGACCCTGCAGTAAAAAAGAAAGCTTTTCGGCAAACTTCAAATTGAAACCCCATCGCTTCCACACTTCCAGGAAAAAAACACTTGTATTTATATATACATCTTAAAACTAGTTCTATAGTATATAACTTTCCTCAGCTGAATTTGAAGAATATTTTTTAATTGATCTATTTGGGGCTTATTCTATTAATGGTTGACTGATCTACTAGTACTATGCACATCAGAGTTTGAACATAAAGTTGTACCAAGTAAGGGTTACATTCTTTAACACAGCAGATTACGAAGTAACAAGTCTGAAGTACCCCATAAACTGAGATCCTCATCCCTCAAATGTTTATTCATAGGCTTGTTTGTTGCTTCTTATGTGGAGCAGTGTTCATTGACTTAATCAAGGAAACTAAGGGATCAAACACAAGCCAAATCCAACTGAACTCAGTCATGGTCTCTGTGGGAAGGTTTTACAACAGTGGGTTGCAGTAAGAACCTTGTCACTGGGCACTGCTCTATTGTCAACCATTTCAGGTGGAGAAGAACTCTCAAAGCATGGAGAGGTTGCTGCCACCATAGGGAATCTGGCACGCAGGAGCTGTGTGTTCACTCTCTGGACCAAACGCAGAGAGGGCATAGTGTGGCCATTCTTAATTCCCAGCAATTTCAAGGTGGTGTGAGCATCTCGGGAAGTCTGGAAGCCAACTGGGCTCATAGTGCTGCTCTGCTCTGTGCTGGAGGAGGCTTTTGGGAATCAGTTGGGCTCCACAGCCCATGGAAACTGTCTCACTGTGCTGCAGCTCTGGTTCCCTCCATCAAAGTGCAGTCATACAGAGATGTTTTTATTCCCAGTATCCTAGTGATTGATCACGGACAGCGTTGACCCTCTCATTCACTTTTCTCCTGGTCTGTGGCTACCAAGTAAAATAGTGTGGTATAGGTGTTGTGAGTTTAACCTGCCCTACCAGAGTGCGCAGTACAGGTTATTAGCATGAACGGGAAATTATTTTGAATTTGATCTCCAAACTGCACCTCAGAAAAGACAAGCGCCTTGAGTTTGGAGTTTGCTCTGTAAGTTTACCCTATGCCACCTAATGTCAGTTGTTAACGCGCCCGTCAGTTGGATCGGGAGACCTTGTTTTTATTTACAGAAGCGGTAGTTTCCTTTGGCCTGCGAGCTCTCACGGGGAGATCCCCCAGGCCGGAGCAGGCACCGAGACCCGCGGCCGCCCCGTGCCGGCCCCGCCGCCGCCCGCGTTCCCGCCGCCCTTCCCTCAGCCCTTCCCGCCGCCGGCCCGCTCTGCCGCCCGCGTTACCGGCCGCTCCGCGCCGCAGCACCGCCGCCATCTCACCGCCCGATCGGCTGCGCGGCAGCGCCGCCCCCCCGGCACCCCTCCGAGCGGGCCCGGCGCCAGCGCGGCGTGTCGGCAGCGCTGTGTCACGGCGAGGGGCCGTGCCCGGCAGCACAACGCGCCATTGGACCTGCAACCCTCGCCTCGCCGGCTGCGGGGAGGCGGCCGTGCCCTCCGCAGGGGCCGTGCCCTCCGCAGGGGCCGTGCCCTTCGCAGGGGCCGTGCCCGGCACTGCACAGATCGGGGAGAGAACGTGCGAAAGAGGCCTGCGGTAGCAAGGGACATTTGCCGAGGAAGTTTTCTGAGCAAATCCCACAGAATCAATTAGGTTGGAAAAGACCTCTGATATCATCGAGTCCAAACTGTGATTGAACTCGACCTTGTCACCTAAACCAGAACTCTAAGTGCCACATCCAGAGTTTCCTCGAACACCTCCAGGAACGGTAACTCCACCACCTCCCTGGGCAGCCCATTCCAGTATCTAATCACCCTTTCTGTGAAGAAATTTCTCCTGATGTCCAACCTAAATGTCCCCTGGTGCAGCTTGAGGCCATGTCCTGTTGTCCTGTCGCTGTTGCCTGGGAGAAGAGGCTGACCCTCACCTGGCTACACACTCCTGGTGTAGGGAGTTCTAGAGGGCAGCAAGGTCACCCCAAGCCTCCTTTCTCCAGGCTGAGGCCCCCCAGCTCCCTCAGCTGCTCCTCATCAGACTTGTGCTCCAGTTCCTTTTCCAACTCTCTTGCTGTTCTCTGGACTTGCTCCAGCACCTCCATGTCCTTCCTGAATTGAGGGGCCCAGAACTGGACACAGAACTCAAGGTGTGGCCTTTACCAGTACAGAATACAGGGGAAGAATCACTTCTCTGGTCCTGCTGGCCACGCTATGTCTGATACAGGCCAGGTTTCCATGAAGCGTTGTGCCAGAGAGACTCAGGCTGTCTGCTGATGCTGCACTCCCGTTGTGTCAGGCATAGCACACTGCAAGTTGCTGAGATATATCCTAAATAGATAAACAGCTTGTGCCACTTCAAATCTGATTATATGTGATTAGTTAAAAGTGCAGATTAAAATCAGCGGTCAAAATGGATATTTGAAAATCCCAATATATGACACTTTCAATTTCCAGCCCAGGTTGTGTGTCAGGTGTGTTTCTGACGTTCAGAGAATTGCAGGTACAGGTCACACTCACAGCTCTGCTGGCTGGGCCCTGCTCCACACCATGTAGTGTGCAAAGTGACGGTGATGGGACACACAGAAGTGGCATTGCAGGGTGTTCTTTTCTCTGCACTGAAAAGGCTTCATTTGTTGATAGGAAGGAAACATGAAAGCAGAAGGGGCAAGAGCAGTATTGACGTTAGAAGGCTGGCCACAGTTTTGGATCGAGTTGCGGAAGGGCTGTGGGTGGCTGGAAACACAAGGGTCTGTGGGTGTAGGGCTTAATTTGACTTTATAAAATAAACTTTAAGGAAACTACATGATGTAAGAGGGGAGTTGAGCACTGGGCAGTGCTGTGCTGATGGTGAAGGGGTGTGTGCATGCCTCGTTAGCCTGAGCTTGGAGACACCAAGTAAGATCGGGTGTTTTGCCCACAGAATCAGCTGGAAATGTGTGGTTCCAAAACAGCCTTTGTGTCTAGGTCAGAGACTCAAAACTGTGAAGTAAGACGACTGTATTTTCACTATATTTAGAGCAGGTTTCCCTGTGCTGATGCACATCCCAGTCTGTAGCAACACCGCGCCCTTCCCAGGGCGGGAAGCAGCAGCCACCGGTGCATGACTGCCCTACCCTGCTTGCGGTTCTGGGACAACGAGGCGCTTCTGACGGAGGGCCGGGCCAGGAGGTGGGGATGCTTTGGTTTGGGAGGCAGGAATGCCATGGCCCGGGGGGCGGGAATGCCACGGCCCGGGAGGCGGGAGTGCCACGGCCCGGGGGGCGGGAATGCCACGGCCCGGGAGGCGGGAATGCCACGGCCCGGGAGGCGGGAGTGCCACGGCCCGGGAGGCGGGAGGGCCACGGCCCGGGAGGCGGGAATGCCACGGCCCGAGGGGCGGGAGTGCCACGGCCCGGGAGGCGGGGCGGGACAGAGTTCCGCGGGCGGAAGCACTGTGTGCGGAACCTTGGCGGCGGCCGCGGGAGCCGGCCGGAGCGGAGCGCTGGGCCGCGCAGCGGAGGCGGTGCCGGGTACCCACGTGTGCGTGGGGCGATGGCGGCCGTGCCGGGAATCCCGGGGATCCAGGGGATCCAGGGGATCCAGACGTGTCTCAGGGTGGCGGGAGCGGCGGCGGCGCGCCCCGAGTGCTTCCTCAGGTACCGCGGGGCGGCGGGGGGAAGCATCGGTAGCCCTAGAGAAAAACCTGGAAGAGACTGCCCAGGTGTAAAAGTTGAGGAGTGAGGCGGTAGAGAAGGGCAGTTACCTCTTTGAAACTGGGGTCTGGCTCTTGGACGATTGAGGTATTTAGTACTGTACTGTTTACTTCCCAGGAATGTCTGGAGCGCTTAAATACGATCAACATATTGTAAGATGCAGTTATAGAAAGCTGGAATGTTCTGTCCAGCTGCGACTTCATACAGAAAGTGTAATAAAGCTGAAAGGATTAAGAATTTTCTCTCTTTTTTTTTTTTCTATGAATGTGTACTAGCAGAACTTCAAGAGATGTGCAGAAAGTTAGGCCACTGCAGTAATTGTTGAAAGGTGCTGTTCTGTAGCACCGGAGTACCAAAGCAGATATAAAAAGAGCAGCAGTGTGACCGTGTGATTAACTTAATGGAGGGTGTTAAGCTCTTTTATTTTTTCTGCTCTTAGTGTGCAGGATGGACTGGCAGCCGACTTCAGAGCAATGACAAAGACTCTCTACGATTTGAATAAAGGAACTAACATAGTTCGTGGGGGTCCTCTAAAAGAGCTGGTGATAGAAAATTTTGATGAAGAACAGATTTGGCAGCAACTAGAGCTCCAGAACAATGCAGTTCTCGATTTCTTCAAGAAATCCATTGCAAGGGATGCCGAGGATGAAGATCTTTGCCTTCTCTCAGACCAGGAAGAGGATGGCTCTGATGCGGAGACTAGCAGTGACAAGGAATTGGAAGACACCATAATGGAAGCAGACACTGAACAGAAGAGTGTTTCTACAAAAGCTAAAGATAAAACTAAAGCTAAAGAAAAGCAAAGTAAACTCAGAGAAAGCATAATGCAGAAATACAGTGATGAGGATTCTGATATTGACTTCGATATTGAAGCACTGGAGCAACAAGCTAAAACAGCCAAGGACACCACATTGAAAAAAAAGGGAAGAAAATCTGTAGTGGATGACAAGTTTTTCAAGCTGGCTGAGATGGAAGCTTTTTTAGAACTTGCAGAGAAGGAAGACAAGGAAGAAGAAGAGGAAGATATTAATTATTTTGAAGACATTTTCTCAGATGATGAGGAAGAAGACTCTGAAGAAGCTAAAGTCAAAGTAAGAATATCAGTAAAATAATATTTTGATATCTCTTTTCCTTTAAATCAAAATCTGGTATCTGTTAGGATGACCATAAACTGTTTAACTCTGTGTAGAAACTGCCAAGTTAAATTTGTTTAGGTGACTAATGATTACTTCTGAAGCTTTACTTTAGCAATGAATATCTGGTAAGACACTGTCCTGGTGTAGAAGGACATAGCATCCTGCAATTCCAGTCTCTCCTTAGATGGGCCTTGGGCTTTAACATAAATAAAGGAAGAGGTAGTACCCACGAGAAATAAGGGACCTTGAAGAATTGCAGAATAGCTGACCCAGCAAATGAAAAAGATTTATCACTCAGCATCTGGCAGTTAAAGATCACTAAGGTGGCTGATGCAGAGCAAAGGGCTTTTTCCGGGGACATGGCTTTGTAACTCTGATATAACTTAAATTGATGAGTAATTGTTTCAAAGAAAAGTATTTTATTATTTAATATTACCAGACATTCTCACTAGCAAGTGAGAAATATACCCAGCGAATTTGTGTGCATTCCAACAAGTATTTGGCAAAACCTGCAGCTCCTTGACTTCTGTATGTTTAAGTGGTAGAGAACTGTAAATAGCAGTAAAAGAAATCAGTTTTGCTATGACATCCAGCCACAGGTTAATGCATCACTAACCTGAATTACTGTTACACAAGTAGTGCTGTTCCCCAGGCACTAAAGACTTTAAAAGACAGGTTACCCTTTGGTTTCTGTCAGTCTTAACACTTGTGGTTTGTTGTTTGGTTTTTTCTTTCCCTCTCACCTTTTTAGCCAATTAAAAGTTCTAGAGATATGATATACAAAGATTTCTTTGATCCAGTTGATGATGATGCTGGTGATGATGATTTAGTAGCTAATGATGCTGAAGAGGATCAGGAAGAGGAAGCAGACAGTGCTATTGAAGAGCAAAATGAAGAAAGCATGTCTGAGTAAGTATAGGCGTTATTTGCAGGTGAAAATATCATTGTAATTTTACACTAAAGTGAAACAGAAAATACTGAGAATGCCACACTCACTCTGGTCATAGTTTGCCATTCTCAGTTAACTGTTGTACCTTCATGGTTTGTGTTGTGACCTTATTTAAAATAAGTTTGTTTATTTTTTTTTTTAGTATTGTCCCTTGATATTTATTTGAATAAAGCATTTAAGAGTTGTTCTAAGTTATTTTTATTATCCAGAAGTTTCCCTAGTGTCCTCTACCTTTAGGGGCATCTTTGAGACCTGTTGTAAAGTGTAAGTTAGTTGTAACAGGTAAACATCTAAGGGCTGAAACATCTTCATGTGAAAAGTTATAGAGGCCTCTCAACCTTTATTTTATATTAAATGTTACTGTTACAGGTTTGAGGATATGGATGAAATGGTGGAGCACATGACAAGTAAAGAAGCTTCAAAAAAAGTAACTTTTAGTTTGCCAGATGACAGTGAAACAGAAGATGTAACTGAAGTGCAATTAGAGAAGGGCATCGATCCCAGTGAAATAAAGTCATCTTTTGAGAAGAGACAGGAAAAGGTAATTGTGGTTTGGTTTTCTTTGGGTTTTGTTCATATTTTATTTGGCTAATACTTCAAAACAGTGGCAATTTTTTTTTTTTTTTTTTTGGCTGGTTGTGTCATTTGTTCGGAGTCTAGCAAATACAAAGAGGGTGTTTAAAATTTAAGAAAAACACGTGCTTTATCTACATAGATACATCTGCAGTCATATATTCTCTCACGTACCTGAAGTAAACATTAATTTCTTGCTGTGAGTTTATGAGTGAGCTCTGTTTTAAACTTCTTAGGAAATGGTGTTTTTCAGATGAGCAAAAAAATAAAAAGTTTAGAAGAAGCGTTGTTAGAGGAGAAACCTTGGCAGCTTAAAGGAGAAGTGACTGGACAAAAACGCCCTGAGAACAGTCTTTTGGAAGAAACAGTACTTTTTGACCATGCAGTCCGAATGGGTAAGGAGAGGGACAGGGCTGTCCTGGCAGCATGTTGCAGACCATGTTGGGTGTTCTGCCCTTTGACCTTGCTGAAAACACCTGTGACTCAGGAGCAGGGTAACAGAACACCAGGTTAAACCTCCTGATGTCATTTTGAGGTTGTGCATTTTCACAGTGGAAACTACAATATTTTTTGTTATTTTTTAATTTACCTGAAAGTTCATAACTTTGGTGGCAGACCTGGTAATTTATGAGCCTCACATAATATGACTTACTTGTACTTACATTTACCTACTTCACCTTCAATTGCTACATTTTTGTGAAGGCTTCACTTTTTTTTTTTTTCTCTAGTTTATTCTTCATAGAACAAGAACTATTTCTTGCTGGAGAAACATTAATATTAAAATACTTTGCTTTTTCCTTTCAGCACCTGTGATCACAGAAGAAACTACTTTTCAGCTTGAAGATATCATTAAACAGAGAATATTGGATGAGGTTAATACCATCTTACCTGTTCCTCCTTATGTTGTTCATAGGCTTGATTCACAGGGCACATTCCAAGGATGAGTTTGAAGCATTTCCAGTGTTAGGTGTAGAGTTACCTTAATTTCTGCAGCTGGTTGTTTAATGCTTTTGTCTTGATGAACATGTCTTTAGATTTCTAAGGAGCCCTATTTTTATATCCCTGTTACATGCCAAGTTTTGGTGCACTTCAAAACATGAGTGTGTGCATATAAAACTGTAAGGAGTTAATTTTGGAATATAATGCCAGTCTGTAAATTTTGGCTATTACCATAACTAGTGCTCTGAGCATTCTGAACACTGACTAAAACTCAGTTTTTTACTTCATTTTGCTTCAAAGCCACTGGTAGAAAATTTGTGTCTCACAGCTTGTTGAGCCTTACCGTCCATTGAATTAAAAAATATGGGGAAGAGTTTGTTAACTTTTTACAGTTTTTGCTCTCATTCACTAAAAAAACAAGGATGCAAGCTAGAGCTGTAACTTTTATTACTTTTTTTTTTCCAAATGAAAGTGCGAAATGTAATGAGTCCAGGGAAGCTACATGCATAAACTAGTTAATGTGACAGATAAATAATTGAAAAATGTTCTAATTAGGATGTAGCTGATATTTCACTGTAGTTGCATTTGGTCATTACTTTATGGCTTTATCAGGCATGGGATGATGTAGTACCAAAAGAAAAACCCAAAGAGGAAGCTTTTGAATACAAGAAACGGATCGCTTTGGATCATGAAAAGAGTAAGCTGAGTCTCGCTGAAATCTACGAGCAAGAATACATGAAACTTCACCAGGTAATACAAACAATGCCTTTCCTTTGGGTTGGAAGTTCACACCACGTAATCTTGTGTGTTCATTTATACACTTTCAAAGTGGAAGTAGTTTAGTCTTTCTCTGAGTGTTCACCAGTGAAATGGCTCTGAATTTTATGTTGTGTTGTTATGAGTCTTGCTAAAGTAAAATAGCCTTATGAATGATGTTACAGTTACATTGCATTTTTAATGCAGCAAAAGACTGAAGAGGAAGAAAAACCTGAACACAAGGAAATTCAGGAAATGATGGATTCACTCTTCCAGAAGCTGGATGCTCTTTGTAATTTTCACTTCACACCCAAACCAGTAAGTGCATAAGTTTCATAAAGTTGAGGGCTTTCACCCTTTTTTTTTTTAAACTGGATACTTTAAAATATATTCTAGAAATGGAAAGTAAACTAAACATTGATGTTTACTGAGCTCATTCTTATTTCATATTAAATGCACTGTGCTTCCCTCTAAACAAACCCAAATACTTGAGATCTTCATTTGTTTGTCAGTTGCTGAGATGATGTGCTCAGTCCCTAATGTGTGTCCTTATTTCTAGCCGGTGCCAGAAGTTAAAATCGTTTCGAACCTTCCAGCTATCAGTATGGAGGAAGTAGCACCAGTTGCTGTTAGTGATGCTGCTCTCTTAGCACCAGAGGAGATCAAGGTAAATATAAAATGGCATAAGGATTGGGAGAGGATCTGTGTGGTTTATAGAAGGTTGTACTGTCAGTCAGATCAGTGGGAATTCTGCCACTTCCCGTCCTGATGGGTGGTTCCTCACCTTGTGGACCTTTTTGTCTAGAATTTTAGCATTGGTGCTTGTTGGGGAGTTTTAGGGGGTGAGGTGTTTTTTGGCGTTTTTTTTGCTAACTGGGGAAAGAGTAAATTTTATTTGGCTCCAGTAGGCCATAATATTATGCTTTGGTTTTGATCTTGACTGTTATGTGATGGCCATTGTTGTCCCAACATATATATGGGTATTGGGAGGGGGAAAGCTAAATGTCACTAGAACAGAGCAATTAGCATGTCCTGGATCTACTTTACAAATCTCATTTCCCAGCTTTTGCCAGTTCTTGGCCTTTGCCTTATCCTGAGCTGGCACTTGAAATAATGGAAACGCTGAGACAGATTTGAGTTCTGTGAAGTGAGTCTTGTGTTTTGCACTGTTATGGATCTAAAGATTTTGTTCTCTTTAGGAAAAGAACAAAGCTGGTGATGTAAAAACAGATGCGGAAAAGACTCCCACAGACAAAAAACGAGAACTAAGAAGGAAAAAGCTTCGTAAACGAATGAGGCGAAGAGAAAAGGAGAAACGTCAAAAGCTTCTTGAAAAGATGAAACCAGAACAAGGCACAAAACTTAGCAAAAAAGCTGCTGCAGCCAAATTAAAAAGGCTTACCAAAGAAGGCAAAGCATCTCTGCTCAAGGTAAGACTAAAATGCCAAGGATAGATCATTTTTAGCTAGAGAGAGGAAAGGAAACCTTATCCCAAAGAATTACAAGTATAAGGTTAGAAAAATATGAAAAAGCTGTATGATACAATTACTTTATATAAAAATATGTTCATCAGGCAGAAATGATTTTGTGTGAGGTGCTACTTTCCTATTTATTTCAAAGTTCACAAGGTGATATTCCTGCAAATACTAAGACATGTTCTTTATTTCCTGCATTTAAGCCATTCCACTTCATCAAGTGGGACTACTTGCATGCACATTGAGATTTCAGTGTTCTATTTAAGCTTTGGATAACTTAAACTGTTTTGTAATACAATATCTCTATTTAACTTTGTCCTTATTGTGGAACCTTCTCTATAATCTCATCAGGTTGATAGTGTTTTGCATGCAATAAAACAGTAAACTTGTGCACCACTTACGATGACTTTTAAATAAAATTCTAAAAATCTCTGAAATTTTGAAGTATTAGAAACTAATAGGAAAAATAACTTCATTACTTCCAGATGCTTGCGTTTACCTTTTCAGAAGGCAAGCAGAACAGAAAATACAGATACCCAGTTGTAGTTCAGATACCCAGTTGTAGTTCATGATGTGCAAGGATCTGTTCTTGATATGTCTGCTCTTACCGAGCGTGCTAATTGCTACTTAGAAAGAGAATGTAATCTTTATTTCTTTAGATAGCAGGAGTGGAATAAAAATGTGGTGAAAAATATCCTTTGAAAATCAGTTACCAGATCTTTTTTAAGTCAAATACCATTATGTGTGAGTAGCTAGTAAGTAATATAATGGTACTCTTTGTACATTGCTTGGTTATAACAAATGTTTTGTCCATTGACAGGATGAAGGTAAAGACAAGGCCTTGAAATCATCCCAGGCCTTCTTTTCTCAGCTACAAGATCAAGTGAGAATGCAAATCAAAGATGCAAGCAAATTAAAGAAGAAACAGAAGAAAGAGAAAGCACTCTCTGTTCATAAACTGAAGTTGTAATTCACCTTTTTTATATGTTGCATCTTGTATATATTAAAATTTTTTCCAAATTTGAGTAGGTTTTATTCTGTGTTGATATTTAAAATGCTTTGTGAACTTACGGGGTGATGTTCAGTTAGTTTCCTGTAGATTTTACTTTTATTTTCTACCATAGAACTCTGATTTATTCCAAAAAGAGAGGTTTTTGTTGTGGGCAGATACACAACCGTGTAAAATACTTGACATGTGCTGTGACTGCACAGTAGCTTTAATCTATAGCCCATAGCTTTTGTATCTGCTATTGTAATAGCTGTGTATCTATAGCAGGAGTAACTGCATTTATTGAAGAACTTAAGATGTATCTAGGCATTTAAATCACAGAAATTATATTTTGAAATCGTGATTGGGAAGGAGGGAGGACACAAAAGATTTTTTAAGCCTGTAGGAACCCAGAGCTAGGAAATGGCATGTTTTAAAACTTGAGTCCCAAAATTCTTTGGGTTGGAAGGGACCACAGTGGGGTCATCTGGTCCAACCTCCCTGCTCTAGCAGGGTCATCCCAGAGCACATGGCACAGGATTGTTACGCCCCTCTGGACCTCAGCTGTTTTCCTCGCGTTGTCGTAAAAGCAAATTTTAAATCTGAGGGGGGCACGGTGTTTACAACAGAGCCCGCTCTGCGTGAGGGAGCGTGCAGAGCGCGGTGCCCGCCATCGGCGCTGCACTGCTCATGCCTGGCGGCGGGCGGGGAGCGGCGGCGGCCCGGGCCCGGCCCCTCACGGCGCGGCCTGGCCCGCACGGCCCCACGCGGCCCCAGGAGCGACGCGCGGCTGCGCCGGTGCGTGGGGAAGGGCGGAAGGCCGGGCCGGGCTGTGGGGGGCTCCGTCTGGGCCTCTGTCCCCGGGGGCACCGGCGGCCGCGGGAGGGGTCCCGGCGCGGGGAGGGGCGGCGGCAGCGGGAGCGGGGCGGGCCGGCGACGGGCGGGGACCTTTGGATGGCAGCACCAGGAGCGACTCGGGAACCTGGGCCCCGCCGTCCAGAACACCTGGAGAGCGGCCCGGAGCCCCGGCCCTGGCAGAGCTCGGCCCGGCCGCACCACGGGCCCGGGCAGGCACAGCAGCCGTCAGGGTGAGGGCTGCAGGGCAGCCCGGTGTGCTCTGGAAACGAGTGCTTGGCACCGAAAATAGTCTCTCAGTAGCAAACAAGACAGTGATAAATGTTCCCAGCGACAGGACGAGGAGCAATGGCCATAAACTAAAGCACAAGAAGTTTCACCTCAGCGTGAGGGAGAACTTCACATTGAGGGTGGCAGAGCAGTGGAACAGCTGCTCAGGGAGGTCGTGGAGTCTCCCTCTCTGGAGACATTCCAAACCCACCTGGATGCGTTCTCTGTGTTAACTGCTTCAGGTGACCCTGCCTGGGCAGGGAGGTTGGACTGGATGATCTCCAGAGGTGCCTTCCAACCCTGACTATTCTGTGAAAATTAGAGGACTTGCCTACTCGAATTCCAGGTTCACTTGCTGGTGTAAATGCAGACTTGAGAATATTTTTCCATTTATTAAGCCATTTAAAGGCACCTGCAGTGCTCAGCTTGCCTGTGGTGTGCTTCCCTGCCTGATAAGGCAAGCTGAAGGACAGTAGCATTGTAAGTTAAGGATTGCTTGAGTTCTCCAGTTCTGTACATCTTGGTTGCATCTAGTACCTTAGAAGACCACTCATTCAATTTTTTTTTTTTCTTGAAGGCATGTCAGAGGATTACAGATGGAAAAGGAAAAGCCAAGAAAAGTCTTTTAAGTATTACAGAATAAAGAAATATGGCCTGAACGGAGTTGTTGCTGTGAAGTTTTCTAATGGCAGAAGCTAGGTCTTCAGGAATCAAAAGATCCCGAATAAGTTTGTCACTCAGTAAAAATAAGAAGAAAAAAGAAACAACAAAAAAAGTAGAAGTTGCAGGAACACCATCTACACCTTCAGCATCATCCTCTATTACTTCCTTTTTTAACAATGTCCCCCCTGCCAAAATTAGCTGTCCCATGTGTGGGCAATTGGTGCCAAGATATGGAATAAATAAGCACATTGATGAAACATGTCAGAGAAACCGTGGTGAGATTGGTGCCATTGATGCTACACTGAATTCTTTTAGGAATAAGAGCCCCCCAGCTGCAAATCTGAGTGATAATTCCAGCTCATATTTTTCAAAAAACCTCTTAAATCTAGAAACAAGTCCTTCCAAAAGTAATTTATCAAAAGCAGGAGTGAGTGCAGCACAACAGACTAGTCCTTATTTTAACAGTAATAGTTCAGTCTTTAGTGTTAACAATGAATCACAGGCTCGAACAGTTAAAATAGTCTCCTTGGGAAGCTTGTCTTCAAAACTGTCCAGAAGACGCTGTCTCCAGGGAGGAAAACCAGTCGTGTATGAAGAGATCAACTCTTCGCCTCCAGCTGTTCGTAGTGCCTGTAAAAGTGCTGCAGCACACGATGATGATGATGATGATGATGATGATGAGATTGATGCTGGGCAGAGTTCTCAGAAAGAAAATCAGCCTTCTCAGAGAGAACACCAGGAGCAACATTTTTCAAAGAGGCAACCTGAATTTCAAAACAAAATGAACAAATTTAATGGAGAAGACCTTGTGGGTACGGTTCAGGTACCTTTACCAGCTGGTAACAGTCATGACAGAGGGTTCCCATCTGGTACAAGGAGCACCAAAGCAGAAAGCAGGTCTGAAGGTGTGATACTTAGTCCTGATAAATTTGAAACACCTCTAGCCATCCATACTTCAGCAGAGCTGACCAGTAATTTGGAAGTCGAGACTCAGCCTCACACTGAGGTTACTCCTTCTTCAAAGACAGAAGTGAACTGTGGGACAGAAAATTGCTTTAGCAGGGATGATGCAGAGCTACTTCCCGTGGAAGTTCTTGAAGACTTTAAGAATGACATGAACCATACTTTGTTAGAAACTGTGGAAAAGGTAGAATCTCAGGATTCCACTGGAGACATTCTAGACAAAATAGATGAGGTCCTCTCTGTGCCCAGCTCTCCTGGTCACCCATACTACCTCCAGAATTTTTTAGTAGTGCTGCGAGCAGTATTGGAGAATGAAGATGATGTCAGACTATTTAATGAGCAAGATTTGAACATTATAACCAAGTTCTACAAATTATCAGGTATATTTTTTTAAAAAGCGTTTCCGCATGACCTCTTGTAGAGAGCATTGTTACATAGTTTTATGTGGGAAGTGCTATATGAATTGATAATTTAATTTGATGAATTCCTTAAGGGAAGAAGCTCCTTTTTCTCAGGAGATGTACTCCTCAGTGGCTTTCTGTAAATAAACTCTCCTAATGTTATTAGGTACAGCTCCTGAGAGAATGGGGGGACACAGCCTCACACAGCCTTCCCAGCAGCCTGGCTTGCACAGCTTAATGGATCTGAGCTGGCCATGGAGACAAGCAGCCAAACCTGGCGGGGGTCTGCAGAGCCTATTGGTGCACTCCAGGCCGTGGGAATATTACAGTAGTGACATCTTGGAGCTTGGTAGTGCCTTGTTTATCTTGTGATAGTTAAAGGGGAATATTTAAAGAAAGGAAGCAACAAAAGTCTTGTTATTGGCTCTCTGAGGCAAGCAGTAGGTGCACATCATTTGCATCCAAAGATCCAGCAATAAACTCACAGTTAGGCCAGTAGTGTATGCAGGCGTTGGCTACTTTGACAAATACTGAAAGAGATGTTCAGGATATACCTTCCCCATTTCCACATTGCCTTCCCTGAATGTGAACAACCCTGATCAGTAACAGGAGTTTGTTCTGTTAAATAAAAGAACTGCTTGTTTCCCTTTCAGTAGTGTGATTCCAGAATTCCCCTCTCACGGGAGTTGGGAATACAGAAAGAATTCCTGCAAAGTGGTGCTGATAATCCGTGTCTGCACTGGATATGAGGGTCGCAGATAAAACGATCTCTCTTTGCGGGGTAGGAAAGATGCAGCGATTGAGCTGTGAGAAGTGAGACGCTAGCACTAAGTCAATAGATAACAAATCCTGGACAACTGACAGATGGATGTCGTTGCCTTCAAGAAATACCAGGCAGGATACTTTAAAAGCTCAGGTAGATGAGTTGTCTGTCCCACATTAGAAGTTTCTACCCAAGCAAGTGTCGTCTTTCAGTTATCCTAACACAAAAAATCCCGTAGTACTTGCTTAGTACTATGAGGTTGCTTCAGTATAGGTATTTTCCAGTATTTAATTATTTTCTGCTGAAATGTCTGCCATTCTTCAGTGAGTAATGTGAGTGAGTGTAAGTTTATGAAGCTTATGATGAAATTATTATTGCAGCCCTAGTTTGGTCAGCTCCATGGTCTGGAGAAAAAATGTCTGTTAATCTTTTCCTTTCTCCAGAATGATAAAACCTGGGGACAGACTTTAAGGGAGTTATAAACCCCAGAGAGAAAATGACAAGCTTGTGTGTCTGAATGTGATTCTGCCAGTGAATTGATCCTGGAACCATTCTATTAAAGAAAAGACTGAAAAAGTCTTCTAAGGACAGGATAATTGTTAAATAAACATTTAATGTTTATCTGCCTTTTCTAGGCAAGTGTATCTAGGTCTGGTAGTGTCTTTTTATTAATGATCAGTTTCAGTTAAGCAGCTGCAGCAGATGGGGGTTAAAAATTTAGAAGTTAATGGGAGTGGAATTAAGTATTCAAAAGGTTGTTGAATTTAGTAGCAATAGCTAGACTATTTTCAGCTAAAATTTTATAAGCTATTTTGTTGAATTTCAACATTGTTAGTATTTAAAACGTCTTTTAAAAAGGTACTTTAAGACAATACGTCCCTGATAAAAATGAAACAAATAGGAGTTTTTTTCTCATTGTTTTCGGTAGATATATTAGTAAAATTAGGCTTATCTTTGGAAAAATAAGTATCTGAGGAATGCTGCACAGAGGCATTCTGTGATTACGGAATTATTCTGTCAGACTACAGCTTCTTTTGTTCCCCAGCATGGAATATTTGGTTATTGAATGACTGTTTAAGAAAGCAAAAAGACCTATTTAACATCACAATATGCAGAGTTGAAAAAGGAAGTTGTCTTTTTCTATTAAACAAATTATTTCTTGAAGGGTAAGCATGTCAAAATGGATTTTAACAATGTACATTACCTACAAAATATGTTGTAATACTTTTCTACCTACAAAACTTAAAGATTTTGGTAAACTTATTAATTACTTGGAAAGGTAAGTCCTAGTATTTTACTAGGTCTGCTTGTAGAACATGGAGAGATTTAAAATGTGTTTTAGAGAGTACACGCATCAGAGTAATGTTTCTGGTTAAGGTGGTGATTGTGCCTAGTACTGTGTTGAGAATTTACTCTTCTTTTTGTCCTTCCCTGCTTTAAATAAAATTTGCAGTTGGTGGGCAGAAGTTATATGTGAGACTTTTTCAACGCAAGCTGAACTGGTTAAAGGTGAACAAAATAGAGTATGGGGAGATAAGTGTGGATTTGTCACCAATAATTGAAGAACTGGCTGAAGCCAGATTTCTACAAACAGGTAAGGCCAGCATCAATAAACCTTTAAAATACTACAAATAAAATCTGCAGTTGCGTCATGTTAGAGTTCAGTGCACTACATGCTTGTCTGTGCCTTGGGAAGAGAATAGAGGAGCAGAATTAAGGCTTCAGGTAGATGAGTGGTCTTGTGAAAATACAAATAGTGCAAATTAGATAATAGAGAACCCCAGTTTTTCTGAACAGCATTTTTTTTGCAACTCAACAGAATTTTTTAATCTTCGCCGTTGTTTTGAAGTTGTAAAGGGTGTTCTTTTTCTGTTTATTCCATTCCTTTGAAGTAGACCTGTGAAAAGGTCCTGAAGAAGGTCCAGAAGAATTTCAGGATAGCACTGATAATACATTTTTGAAGAACCTAAATCATTAGATTAGTACTAGGTTGTATGAATGTTTTGTGAGCTGTTGCTTAAGTGTATGTGTATAACACAGAATGAATATGTGTGGATGATTTTACTTCTAGAATCTGAATTGGAAGACCTGTGTGAAGGGTTGGATTTGCTTTCAGCCCCTGAGCTAAAAACACTGGCAAAGATCTTTCACTTGCCAAACCCAAATGGTCAGAAACAGCAACTTGTGGATGATTTTCTGAGGTTGTCAAAGCAGCGTTCGATCTTCAGTAGGAGTCAGGCTGGTATTGGGACAGTGATTTTAAAAAGGTAAATGTTTACAGTTACGTTTTGCAGGTGAATGGAAGTTGTGCTTCAAGTGACTGAAATCTAGATGCCTTTTCAAGAGAGGAATGCATTTAGCAAATTTATTAATAAAAAAGGGTGGCATTACATTTCAATTCACAGGGAGTCAAAGAGAAGGGTAAATACTAGACTCTATAGTCTCTCTGCTTCTTTCAAGGAAAATCAAGTTTATGCATTTATTGGCTTGAAAAAAAAAGTTATTCTCATACTTCATTCAGTATATTTTAGTTTTTACAAGTGATGGTAAAAACCATTTGTTATAATAATTTTATTTGTCCTTCCAGGGTGAAGGGCCTGGCTGGAAAATGTGTCAGGGTCTGTAAAGACCCTCAGGCTGTCTTTTCCCGAATTCTGCTGCTGTTTTCACTGCCTGAGTCACTGGAGGAGGAAGAAGCTGGCAGTGCTGGGCAAGGCCTGCTCTCCACAGTCCTTAGGGCTAACATGGGGCATATGGTGTTCCCCAGTTACACAGTAAACAGGAAAACACAGGTCTTCCAGGACAGAGAGGATCTTATCAGGTAGGGAGAGCTTTGGCAGCTTGGAAATCTGGTCATTTCTAGAAAAGCTTTACTGCAGCACTTGCGTAGGCAAATAATTCAAATGTAGAACTCCAGATGTAAATATGTAGACGTGTTAGTTTTGCAATGATTTTAAATACATTTTTCATTGAGGTAGTACTTGTAATTCACAGTGGCTTGCATTTTGAGCCAAAATAGCTTATTTTTTTGCTTCGCGATCATCTCATGAAAGCTGTTTCTTCATTTGCTGTGCTGATTCTGAGCTAAACAAAAATAATATTCTCAGTATTAAGGAAATTTAAAGATAATGTGCTCTGCTAGTTTAAACTTTGCTAATCCTACAAGATTAAGAATAAAGATGGCTACATGGTTTAATGTCTTTGGAGACTGGAAGGGAAAGAATTTATTTCTTTCAGCTATAGATGCTTTTTAAGTAATAAAGTTGTTGTGGTTTTTTACCACAGGTATGCAGCTGCTGTTCATCTGTCAAATGATATAGCCTCTGCAATGGTAAATGGGAACTGGGAAGAAGCTAATCAGATGTATTTATGTGCTAAAGAAACCTGGAGTGAACTGAAGAATCTTCCTTCTTTGAGGTAGTGAACTGGAAACTGGCCTAGTGTTCATAGGAAACTGTTAAATGTGTTGTTTTACCTTGGGTACTTTTCCTTTTGAGAGAGGCTTATGTTATTTAAGCCTGATAAAGATAGAGACTTTAATGTTCTGGAAAGCTTGGAACTTGCTGATTGTTTGTTTTGCTTTTAAGTTACAATATGAAAAGACCTTTTTTATAAAATCTTGGGAAAGAATTGGTAGGCATGGATAAAGCACTAAAACAGTTCTGTTCTATGTGCCAGTGCAGGAGAACAACAGCCTTATTTTTCCCTTGTCATAGTTTCTTTTATGACTCTCAAACAAATGGCAATAAGCAGAAATTAAAATTGACTGTGAACGAAAGGATATTACAAATGTTATGGGAAAACATGCTGGGTTATTCATGTCTTTAGTTTTCCAAGTGGGTGTTGCTCAGGAAATGTTACTGGATATCTGAGAACTGCAATAACATATATTGGATTTGAAGCGTTCTTCATCAGTTTTTCTTGTAATTATTTTGTTTTCTGGCTTAATGATACACTACAAGTTAAAGCCTTCTGTTTGGCATGATATTCAATTCCATGGCAACTCATTTAAAATAATATTCATAGAGGGTCATTTGGAGGTCTGTTCCATTTTACACTGAAGACAGTGTAAAATGTAAAGTGTATTTTGATTTTAATAAAACATTCAAAAGACTTTGTTCTGAAACACAGAGGTGCCTACTGAAAAGATGTTAGTCTTCTTTTATGGCAGGATATTCCTGTTGTATACTTTTTCTTTTGTTCAGCTTTATTTCTGAAGTTAAACTTCTGACCTACCAGAATGAGTTGGTAACAAAATACAATGTAGTAAGGTACTGTTTTGCATCTTGTAAAACTGATTAACTGATAATTCCACTGGTGTTGAAACTAAAATACGCTGTGCAAGTGCAGCTTGCACCTGTTCCCTAAGCCAAACTATTGCCTTACCTTTGGGTTCTTGACTTTGCAGCTGGGATACTCATTTCAGATCAGTTTGGATATATAAGGCATTTAATTTTTGTAAGTGCTTTAGGTATAAGATTCTTAGTAAAAGAATTTTGTTAATTTTTGTAAGTGCTATAATTAAATTGATCTGAGCTGCTCTTATTTTTCAGCTATCACAGAGTTTTACCTGATTACCTGCGACGTTTCACAGTTGGCTGGGTGTACACGAGAATCCTTTCTCAAGGAGTTGAAATTCTGCAGAGACTTCACAAGTATAAGGTAAAGTGGTGAAGTGAATAGGAATATGTGCTTAATTTTTGTACATCAATTTACATTTCTGATGTGGCTGGAAAATGGTGGTAATGTTTGCCAGGGTTTGCTACAGTTCTATTAACAGGTTACTTTTAAGGGAAAAGAGCCCTTTTTTTGTGCTGCCTTAGAAAGTTTTAAGTTGTTTTGATTTCTGCTTATGCTTTGAAGATTTACCATGTATAATACACCATAAGACTATTGCTGAGATATACTTGTTTCATTATTTAAAGATACCTGTGTTTCACTAGATTTGGCTATTGCTTTTAAATAAGAAAAATCTTGAAAGAGAAGTCTTCTAGAAATCCCTTCCTCTTCCTTAGGGGCTAACATCTCCAAAGGCCTCTGACTTACATGTTAAAGCAAATCAGATTGTTCTGAAGAAGACTTCACCCCTGCAAAAAAGCGACAAGTAATACTTAGATATTTTTCATATACAATAAGGAATACAGAAAGGAAAAAAATACTGTATTTTTGGCAGCTAACCTTGAAGTTTACATAAAATTATTCTAGTGTTTTTAAGATGCACGTATGCATCTGAAACAGATATATTGGGTAGTGGAGTAAAAAGTAGGTTTGGATTGTCCAGAGACAAAGTTTCTGCAGTATTCATTAATTAGGTGCCTTAGTGACAAGCTAACTCGAAATTGGTTTTGTAACCCAGTTAATAAAGGTACAATCCCATTGCTACAGGAAGCAGTGCAGCAGCTGCAGAGCCTCCTGGCCCAGGATGTGTATTGTGCTGACAGCAGAGGGAGATGGTGGGATCGTCTGGCTCTGAATTTACATCAGCATTTGAAAAACACTAAGAAGGTATCTTCACAACTGCTGCTGGAAAGCTGGAAACACTGCAGGCATTGTCTGAAAACATTTCAAAAAGTATTTCTTGTGGAAAGAACAGTGGAGTAGAGTCTCCTAAAGATGCAAATATTGATAGGAATCCCAAGGTCAGATAACCAGTTTGTCCTAGGAAAATGAATCCACTTCCTTAATCTTATACTGATCAGGAGAAATGAAGAGAACCTTTTTTTACTGTACTAGTGTAAATTTGAACCCAGAAGCCTCCTTGTGCAGAACGTTACTCATTGGTTAGAACCTCACTACATCAGTTGGGAAGGTGGCCCTGTCCTGTATGCTCATTTTCACACTGACATGGTTGTGCTCCTTCAATCCATTGCTCTTGAACAGAGAGGTGTGCAGAGGTCTCTGTAAATTGTTGTTTGTCCCCTTGCTGTTTGCCAGGCCATTGGCTGCATCCGCAGAGGGCTGGCAGACCCGGCCGTGCGCACCGGGCACCGCCTGTCCCTGTGCCAGCGCGCCCTGCGCATCAGAGACTCCCCCAGCTGCAGGCAGTTCCAGGGCCTGCTGCAGGACCTGCCGCTCCTCGCTGTGGAGGATGTGACACACGTAAGTAAGGGAGCAGCAACTCGTGAGCTCCTTTTACTTCTGACAAGGAAAAATAATCTGGGAGACTTGTTACATGCTGTGCACCAGTCTCTGACTGACATGCTGCAGGAAAAGAAATACAAATGTCTTTCTAAAACAAAAGCCTCTTGTAATCAAATGCTTCTACATTGGTCAGCTTCTTGTCTGAAGTTAGTCAGCTGTACAGTTGTCAAATTTGCATTGCTTTATATGTGTTATGGATGTGATCAGCCATAAACTCCACTAATTTATCAGAAATGCCCTCAGAGCCTTTCTTTCTGAAGAGTCTGATCAGATCAGTGCATTGCCTCTGGTGGTGGCAGGCCAAGCATTCTGTGTGCTAGAAAAAGTAATAGTAACCTTAGCACGTTGTCAGCATTATATTAATGGCCAAAAAAAAATGCCAGTGTTCTTTCAGGAACCCTTGGGAATTATGCACTCTAACTATGTGCTATGCAAATATTTAGTGTGGTGCACTTGCATCATATTAGAATGGATTTTTAAAAAATCTTTCTTTTCCATACCATTGTAAAGATAATTCTATCTGGGCAAAATCAGAGCAGAGCCTCACTTCCTCTGTCAGCCTCCTCACCACATCTCCCTGCAGCCCTTCTTTGTCTCAGTCCAGAGTCTGTCTCCTCACTGTTCTGTATTTTTGTTCCTGGTCCTACATATTCAAAGGCTACATTCCCATCAGCCCAGCATTTTTGCTAGACATTTGTTTTCTGAAAAATGTGCCAGTTTATAAAAGCTAAACAGGATGATTTCACAGGAATAGCAGGTTAAATTTTATTTAGTTGATTTTTGGAAACAAATCTAGTTCTGATTTTAAGAAAACTGAAAAGGGGGTTTTGGGCTAAAGCTTTTTTAACATCATGATGCAAAGTAACGAAATGTTTTAATATGTTCAGGTTACAATCAGTGGAAAGATGTGTCCTCAGATGGGAATGGGAAAATCTGTGTTTCTCATGGAGGATATTGGTGATGGAGAAGGAGGCGAAGACTGCAGTGTATCCACAGTCATGTGCTCAGTGGAAGAGCTGGCATTAACTCATTACAGGAGGAATGGTTTCGATCAGGGTAACAGCACTGTTGGTTTGGGGATATTTTACAGTAAAATAACTGTGGGAGTAAAGAAACTATTTACTAATCAGTTTACTTAATAGACCAGTTTTAGCTGATTTCATTAGACCAGATTTTAGGCTGATTCTGTTCCCTTCCCAAACATCTCTAATACATCATGTCCTTACCAAAGTGCTCTAACATGTATTTTCAACCTGACCTGCTTCCTGGCCTTTAATGATTTGCTGTCTTCATTTACCAAAGGTGATTTTGAAATGTCTTAGGAAAACCCCAGTGGTTTTTTTTCACATACACAGAAAATCACTTACTTTGCCTTTCTTACCATTTAACAGCTAAGGGCAAAACAGTTTAGGGTAAAATGCTAGCATTATCATTTTTGGGAGTGTCACTAAGGAAATGTAAACCTCCACTGATTTTTGGTACTAGATGTCCATGAAAACAATATATACCAATAGCACAACACTGCAGGATTTTTTGGAAAGGCTCTATTAGTAGTTGTTCGTGTATTTTTACAACTTTGGAGCTGTGAAAAGCCATTGACCAGTAAGAATATATAGGTCTGTTTTACAGGAAAAAATGAAACACAAAAAGGTAGGTTATTTTTAAAGATAAAATTTATATCTTTCTATGAAATACGTATTTTAATATAGTTTTATTTTATTGATATGTTCCCAAATACTGTTGCAGCAAAAGTGGCCATATCAGAAAAGGGTAAATAGGAAGGGGACAATATTTAGAATTTGGGAGAGTTGTGCTGATATCCCCACTCAGTTCCTCACTCCCACCCACTCACCATTAGTCTTCTTGGCTCAGTACAGTTCTGAGCACACAGTGGCCATGTGTGATTTAGGGATGATCCAGAATTCCCATTCCAGCTCCATGCGCACACCCCAACACACACATGCTCTCTTTCATGTGTGTGAGGTATCATGCATGTATAATACATACACATCTACACTATACTATTCATTATGTACTCTATAATAACATATATATTCTGGGATCTGTGTGTATGACATGTGACAATACTTACACGACTAGAGATAATTTGTTGTACTAACAGACTAATAACAAACAAACATCACAGGGTGGCTGAGGTTGACAGGGAGCTCTGGGGGTCACCTTGTCCAGCCCTCAGTTCAAGAGTCCACTCTCCCAGACCATGTCCAGCTTTACAGTATCCCCAAGGAATATGACTCCACAGCCTCTCTGGCAGCCTGTTCCAGTGCACAGCACTTCACTGTAGAAGGCAGTCAGGTTCATCATATTTGAGGAAGCCCTCCTTGGTGTCCTTGCATGTTGTTTTGATGTGCTCATATGTGTGCATGAACATATATACACATATAGGAGCACGTGTATACATGCATGAACACATATGTATTTACGTATTTAAGGCATAATATATAATATTTACAATAAAATAGAACAGCTGTATAGAATGATGTTTTATACGATAGACAGGATCTAATTTTATCCTATAAATATATATCGTGTTTTTAATACATATTATTATCCATATTGTATCTTTTTTAATGTTAAAAAAATGTATTTAAAACTTGTCAGAGTTAGCCTAGTAAGCCTTGTGGGGGCCAGGGCACGGGTGGAAGCTGTGCTGCAGCTGAATGCCTCTGGCCTGGGAGCAGCAGGCTTGGGGAATGGGGCAAAATGAGCTGCATTTGCAGCTGCAGTGGGAATGTGTGCTGACACCAGCTGGCCATGAACCTGAACATGGCCTGTTTCTGCTTTGGGTCGTGATGGCTCAGTACCTCTTCCTATGACATTGCCGTAGAAATTAATGTTTCCATTTTTATTAAATTCTGCCCTTCAGGTATTCATGGGGAAGGCTCAACATTTATTACACTGTATGGGATTCTAATGTGGGATATCATTTTCATGGATGACGTACCTGACGTGTTCAGAAATTCCTATCAGGTAATTTTGAAAGGCTTTCTTTGGTTAATTTATTTGCCCATTGCTGTAGACTCAGTACCTGTGTTAAAAATCTTATTTGGGATTAGATTAACATTTTATTCTGAGGGACTTTCCAGATAGATGTTGGTGTTTCCTTCATTTTATTATTCGTTATATCTGGTTTATTACCAAGGGACTCCTCAGTAACCAATTGCTGTGTCAGACTGGATTCACAGTCAGAGAGGGTGGGATTGCTCTGGCTAAATGCTTGTGTCCTGTCGCTGAGCTCACTGGGCAAGGTGTCCTTTATAGTCGGTGGAGAAACACTGCTATGCCACAGCCTTGTTCCTCTCCTTGGAAGATGACACATTCCACTGGAAAAAAAAAAGTGGAATTTTTTTTTTTCAATAGCCTTATTTTTAAACTCGGGTTTGTTAACACCCCCACCCACCTCATCCCACCATTTTTTTGGGATCATCCCTCGTTTTTGACAAAGAAGCGAGCAAACTTTACACGGCCCTCTCCAACAGCTCCCTGTAACACCCTAAGGTCAATGATTCCAGGTGATCTTGTCGCTTTATTTTTCTTCACCATCTGAAGCAGAAGTCCTTGTGGCTGAGCTGAAAACCACCAGGCTCACAGGCAGGACAGCTGTAACTCCAAAGGCCATACAAAACTGTGAAATTGAATTCATACAAATAGCTCTTCTTGTCCTTATAGCAGAGCAAAGCTATCATGATCCTCAGGCATAAACAATGATGAGCTGACAGCTCACCGCTGATTCTCTCGGTCATTCCTAGGCTGTGTTTTCCTGGGATTATGTGTGGCAGCCGTTTTTGTAAGGCTGTTTCCTAAGCACTCTGCATTTGCTTTTGAAAAGCTGCCGTGGCTCTCGGGCCCTGCCAGTTCAGCAGCGGTCAAAGCTGAATTGCTGCGGGGGCTTTTTACACACTGAGTGTTCAGCGCTGTCCCGGGGCTCTTCCGGCGCTGGGGGATCCGCCCCAGCTTCATCACGGCTTTGTTTTTTCACCTCAAATGGCTCACTGAGCCTGAGCAGTCTTGATCCCGATTCCAGATCCTGCCTGGAACATTACTGCACAGAGCGCTGGGAATGCACAGAATTCTTTTTCTGTCCAGAGTTCAAAACAACAGAGCAGAGGCCGAGATGTGGTCAGTGTTTGTTGCACTGGCATTGGGTGTTAAAAGATATGCAAATGTTTCCTATTTAATAAACATTTATGTGTGGGCATGTTCAAGATAAATCAGCTCAATGTTTGAGTGACTTTGTAGTTAAGAAAAATAGGAAGTAGGACATTGTCATTCTGGGAATAGCTGCTCTGGCAGTTCCTCAGAGCTGTATTTACCTTTTCATCCAGACATCCCCCCTGGATTTATACACTGACAGCTTCTATGAGAACAGGAGGGCTGTCATTGAGGCCAAACTCCAGCAGCTTCACACAGCTTCCTCCGAGACACTGGCAAAGTTGGTTGCTGACGTCTGGACCACTCAGGAGGGAAAAGCAGCAGCCCTGGTTAACTGGGGACGTTTTATTTCCCTCCAGCAAGTCCAGGTAAGTAACTGTTGTCCAGCGTGGGCACTCCAGTTAGGTTTGACATTCAATTACACCTGGCCCTAGTGTGCTCACAGGTTGTATTGAGGCACTGAGCCATGGCAGATGGAGAGTGGTGGGAGGGAGGAATTTGGATTAGGAAGACTTTTGCTGAAGCGTCTGGACAGGTACTGTTACAATTTTCTCATATGGTCACTTTTCCTGCAACAGTAGCTGGGAACACAGCAGGAAAATCGATGTAGAAAACATGTAGTTTCTTGTTACACGAGACTAAAGGAAGAACTGAGCTGGGCCATCCAGTGTTCTTGTGAGGGTTGGGAAATGGTTCTGCGGGAAATTAAAACCAACCCAAACCAGCTACCGAACCTTCTGTTGCAGAGCCTGGTTTCTTGCCTTGGAGGAACGTTCCTGAGCGGTGTTTTCCGGCGGCTGTCCAGGGACCTGCGGCACTGCCGGGGGGGGCTGCCCGACCTGCTCGTGTGGCGCTCCCACAGCCGGCACTTCAAGGTGTGTGGGGAGCACGGGAATACTCAGTGCTCAGTTACCTCCCCTCGTGTAAAACCTTGCACTCGTCAGCCCACACAAACTGTAATTTCCTGTTGTGGTGGTGGGGTCAGAGCTGCAGCTCAGCTGCCCAGCCCCCCCGGAGCAGTGGGTGATTATCTGCTCCTCCAGCAGCTGTGCTGGAGCTTTAATGGGCGTAGGGAGAACCAGCAACGATCAACACCGGCTAAGGTTGGTGTAGAAAAAGTCTTTGATTAAACGTAATGTAAAGCACCTGTTACCAATCAGCCACACATTCTGACTGTTGTTAGCAAGGGGTTCTACTGACACCACTTAGGCAAAATCTGGACTATTTGAGTCTACAACAACTGTGTCAGAGTCTGCTACAGAAACTGAGTAAATAGTCATGGATGGTGCCTTGCATGGTAGTGAAATAGCTACTAGAAGATATCTCATCTGTTAGAGCAAGTTGTTATGTGTTTATGATACAGAGCTGAATAGCAGAAATTAGTTCTCTAGAACACCTGAGTAAGTTGCTGTATCAGCTGGAACAGGTGAGGGTGCAGACAATGGATTTTTCAGTATGAGAGATCTTCATTCACCAGGGCCTCTGTCTGTGTTTTGGTGGATATTTACTATATAAAATTTCATTCTCTTAAATTTTGAAATATGAGGTAATAATTCAGCACCCACTGGACCTTCCATTGTGCTAAAATCTCTATTATTTTTGTCGCAAATAACAGCCATGAAAAATACTTCTTGTGTGGGAGCTAAGGATCCTTCAGTTCCTCCGTGGGCACACTCCTAACCCTCCCCCTTTCCTTGTAGCTGGTGGAGGTGAAGGGCCCCAACGACCGCCTGTCTCCCAAGCAGATGCTGTGGCTGAGCGAGCTGCACAAGCTGGGGGCTGCAGTGGAGGTTTGTCACGTGCAGGACGTCGGAGGCAAGAGCAAACGCCTCAGCTGACAGAGGTTGGATCATGTTGGTAACTCGGGTGTTCTTAATTAACAGACAGCACACACACCCTTGGCTGCTGCTTATTAAAAATAGTTTCTTCTAAAATTCTGGTTTCTTGGAACATTACTTTAGTACTTCTAGCACAAAACATTCTAAAACATAATTTGAGAAGACTGTCAGTATGATTTACTGCATGTCACTTTCTGTTCAGAAGAGCAGAGCCCATCTCTTCCCTCCCCAGTTCCTAACTTATTCTCTGAGGTAATCTGGGGGGTTTGCCCAGTGAGGAGGAAGAGCTGCCTTCACACTGGTACCCCCTGAGAACATCTCTACAATACAGAATCTGGGCCATCAGGTCCTGCTCATTTCCGTGGTGCCTGTGCGGCCCAGATTCATTATGTTGGGCAGGTCTCCTTGCAAAGTGTGAGTGCAGGCCCTTGCCAGGATTGTCAGGACCAGTGTGGTTCTCTGCCTGTCCCCACCTACTATTATGTATTTGAATTTTGCACTTGTACATAAACAAATACAGGTGTTCAGTGATGGCAGAGTAGGGCATAAAGCTTTAATGCTGGTCTAATGTGCTGCTGTGTATGAAAGGATAATTTATTTAACAGCCCCTTGTGCAGTATCTGTATTAGCTGTATAAAGGGAAACATTTCTGTGGTAGACAGGAGTTGGTCAGTAACAAGATGACCACACTCAATACAGTCAGTTCTGCCCCACATAAATGGATGTGTTTGCTCATTCAGAAATATGTCAATCAACTGGAATTAAAAAGATTAATTCCCTTTTAAGACACCAAAATCCCGTGGGTTTCTCTTAATTTGAACACACAGCCAACATCTTTTCTCTGGAGTCTTGATTCTCATATTGAGTAAGTTTCCTATTATCAGAAATTCTGATTACCATGCAAACTGCAGACACTATAATAGAATATAGCAAGAAATAAGACAATTTGAACATCATTTTTATTAATTATCTTTCTAGAGCACAGTGTCCATGCTATTCTTGGAAAAACCACACACACACAATTTTTTTTTTGTTAGGGGAAGTAAAAGAAAACCACTTGAAGTTCACTGTGGGAAAGGTACGAACTTTTATTGACTCTTAATTTACTTCACATTCACAACTCAGCATCAAGATTTTATAATCTTCCTGCCACTGCTACTTTACTCAGTAAATCATTATCAGGCACAAAGGTTTTAGTTTCAGTTGAAATGGTGAACTCTAAACCATCACAGCAACAGCATTAGAAACCTACTGCCTAGACCAATTTGAGGTACAGATTTCTGTCTCTTGGTTAGAGGCAAATTTAAGATTTCGTCCTTTGCTTAAATACATGTTAGAATTTTTTTGGTTTTAATATATTTCCATCTGAGAATAAGCCAAAACGTTTGCCCAGCTTGCTACATTTTCATTAAAACACAAGGCAGTTAATTGACCAGAGTGGCACTGCAGGCAGGTGCACACGAAGCACGCGTGCAGGCCTGGGCAGACACACACAAACACTCAGTTCCCAGTGCTTTTCTGGAGGCAGGACATGTGTGGCACAGGGCAGCACCTGGAGGCTGAGGTGCCACCGCAGTCACAGCCCTGCCCTGAGCCCTGGCTGCTGCACTGGGGGTCAGCAGCCACAGGAGCAGCCGCGGAGCTCCCCGGGTGCGGTACAAAGTCATGACTCAGCCAGGAACAGCTGCAGTAATGCACATTTTCTACAAACACAAAAGGATGAGCTTCTTGGTAGCTTTTCTACTCCTGCAACACGAGAATGGCATTAACAGTATCTTGTTTTAAATGGTGAACACAAATGAAAATTTGAAGATATGTGTACATATATATACACAGACATATATATACACACTTGCATGTCAGTATTCTGTACACAGAGGTTAAAGATACATACTCACACCCCAAAATTGCTTTTGAAAGTTATTAAAGATATTCAGAACAGTCCCTACTGACTTGATAAGGCAACTGTGCAGAGTGGAGAATATGTCAAAATTAACACTTGGTTACCTGTCTTTCAAAAGTAAATCAGAAAGGATTCAGCTGTTTAACTCAGAGGAAGCAGCAGCATCCGCAGGCACACGTTCACTCCCACAGACACAGCAGCTGCTCAGACTCCTCAGCAAGGCTGAGCCACACAAGGAAGCAGAACCTTGTCTTCAAGTCTAGGGAAAGGTGGATCCCTTCCCTCCCTCTCTGCAGGAGGTGCCCCCTCTCAGCCTCTGCTTACCTAACTCCCTTTCTGGAATGGTATAAAATTTCTTTTTAAGTCTGTTTGGCAAATAGGTATTTCGACAGGTTTTGTTTATTATAAAGGCATATTGTTTTTAACCCTCTCCCGTGCTATATATATAAAATACAAAGACCCTCTGCAGCATCTGTACACATTTTAGAACTGAAATGTAAAAATGTCTGAAATCTCCTTATAAAAGACAATTCTGTTTAAATATAGTACCCATTTTTTTCCCCCAAAGGGTACTAGCCTGAACATTTTTAAATTCCACCAGCTGCTTTTGTGGAGTAATTTATTTACACATTTTTGGTACCTTTAAACCAAAGAAGTTATACCTTTAAGTAAAGAGAAGAAAAAAGACACTATAGTTTTAACTGTCATTTTAAAAGAAAATAAATTGGTACCAAAAGGCGCTAAGCACACAGGTTGAGGTCTTTATGTCAAGTATCAGGCCAGGGAAAGCAGTAAGCTAATGGGAAAAGAGGAATGGCAAAAGCAAACTAATACAAACCTTTGAATAATGAACAAGTGAGATGACTGCTCCAGCAAGCTTGGAAATAAACACAACTGGTTTGTGGACCATTTAACATGCTCAGCTCCTCCTGCAGCATAATTAGGCAATTGAGGTGAATACACGTTTTTTCCTCACAAACAGTTGCCCAGAAGCACCTGGCATTGTGTCACAACAGCCTGTGCCTGCCCACGTTGTGCACAGCACACACACAACAGCTTCTTTGCATAGGAACAGCGTTTGGAAGGTTGGCTAGGTAAAAAAGGAAGCACACTCCCCTGACATTGTTCACCTTTGCACTGGCCCTACCTTGCTTCCCTCTCCAACCAGAAATTCTTCACACTCCTGCCTTTCTCCCTGTGAACCTGAAGTCCTTTTGTGGCACAGCATCCAGGGAGAGGTATAATTTAAAAAGGTTTCAGAACAACGAGGAGGCTGCTGCATTAAGCAGACAGAGGCTGTTGGATCTAATTCCCTCAGGCAGTGCTTGTGCATTGCACTGTCCCTAGGGATGTGCACGTCTGCAGAAACAAGGCACCACTCACTGCTCTTCTTGCAGCACCTGCACCCCTTGTGAAACTGGCAACGTGGAGCCAGTCCTCCTTTCTGGAAGCCAGCAGGGCTCAGGTATGAGTTCTGGTGTAAGCTGCTTCATCCTACAAAAAAATGAGGAGAGGGTTGGCAGGGATCAGGACCCGTGCAGGGATATAATGCTGAGTAGTTGAGGTGCCCTTATAAAAAGACGAGGATCTTGTGGGACTTACAAACAAGCTTAACCTTAAAGAGGGAATATCTGCTGTTTCGTCTGGATGCCTGTTGTTTCCAGAAATGAAGAGAGGGAAGCAGGGGATGGAACAAGAACTTGCCACAACAATCTGTTTTAAAAAGCTGGGGGGGGTGTCAGCTGCATTAGAGTAATCGTGCTACTGTTTCCTCCCAATTAAAGGCACTTCTAAAGCTACTGCAATACCATATCTACAGTAAATGTTTTAAGGTTAACAGTGCATTGTCCTGACGTGGATTTCTATAGTTTAAAGTCAAGCTCATGACAAAGAGCACAAATCTGACTAATTGTTAATGAACACCTTTTGGGGAGAGCAAGAAAAGGGAACAACCCCTCCCATGGATACACTGCATTAGCACATATGTAGGGTGGTAAGTCATGGAACATTAGTATGTTTGTATCTATGCATGTAAGTATTACTCCTGAAGAGGCAGTCTGATAAAATAGTATATTCCCAGATTTCACTGCACTACTTTGGGTTCCCAAGCTGTTTTATCAAAGGGTCACTTCAGTCACTATCTGAGAAAACAAAAGTATTTTAAGCAGAACCCTCATTAGTGACCACACCAAGCCTTTCAATTAGCTGATGAAACGCTCTATCGCTTGTAATGAGCCAAACTCCCAAGAACAGGAGGAACTGGGGAGCAGAAGCCCCAGCAGATGAGAACTACTGAAGACAAAATTGTGCGATATGAAGCATGACTTGCCTTGCTTTTAAATATTTGTGCAAATCTTACGTAATGTTTGTATATAAAAATTATTACAGCTTTCAATGCCACATTTAGCAGTGTTAAGTTAGAAAAGACAAAATTATATGCAGTATTCTCCGCAAACCTTTAAACCTCCACATCACCTCAGTCTTCATTTGCAAGCGTCTCGGTGGATAGCCAGATTTTGGCACCACTTAAAAATTTGCTTAAAGGTGTTCCCAGAATGCTCCGTCTGCATAGGTTCCCTACAGGAGAAAATGGGAATGAGGAGGAGAGAAAGTCTGGGGCGCCAGAGGTGTCATTTAAACCATTAGCTCTGAAGTACATCCTGCTTTGATCCAGTTCCGAGCAGGGGCCTTGCAAGGAGGAGTTGCTCTTGTACTGCCGCAGGCTGCGGTTTAACATGTCCACCTCGTCCGCCAGCAAAGAAACTCTGTGGAAAGCGGTGATGGAGCCGCCGTGGTTGATCTGGGCCTCGGGAACCCAGCGGAAGTAGCAGAGTTTCCACAGTTTTATTTGTGTTCCAGAGAGGTGGGGCAGAATGACGCCGTGCAAATCAACGGGCTTTGCAAACCAGTCTCTGAAGTACTGCTCCATACTGTGGCTCTGCCCCTCCGCTGGCTGGAAAAAGTCCGGCTTCAGTTTTAGTATCAGAGAGTTTCTTCTTGGAAGGAACTCCTGCTCACCGATGATTCCATTTTTTAGTGCTGGGGGGACACCTCGTAGTGTGGAGCTGTAGTTCTTCTGCAGAAAATAAATACTGGTAATTTTCCAGTTCTATGTCCATTGGAATAGCAAATTTCCCTTAACTGCCAGGGTGCATCATCCAGAGAAATGCTGTGACCTTTAAATAGTTCTGAGCTTGTGAGTCACTACTGCAGGGCTCACAGGGCAAACTGTGGCCGCTTGTGGCCTTTAAAAAGAAATACATGTCTTGTAGCAACAAATTATTGACTTATAATCAGTATTTACTGAAAATACTGACAACCCCAGGGGGAAAAAGTGGCCTGTCATCACTTTTCCAAAGGTGAAATAATGCAAATGTTGGCAGTGACTCAGCCACATCAGGAAACGTCCTAAAACACAAGGCTCAACAATTTACATCTTTACTTCTACAGAAAATAATTTCTTTAGGCTGGGAAGCCAAGACAATGAAGGCTCCTACTGCTAATCCAAGGGTACCTGCAGCATCCCCAGCACGACCCCTGAGTGTGAGCACAGCCTCAGCCACAGGCACGGCCCCTTGCAGCCCCCCCAGTCACCTTGGAGCGCTTGAAGGTCCGGAGGGCCCCGTTGTGCACGCTGGGCGCGCTCTTCCCGATGTACAGCGGGTTGTGGAACAGCAGCCGGTCCCGGCTCGTGAACTGAAGAGACCAGTCCCAAACACACGGAAACCTGAGGCCTTTCTCATCACCCAGCTGAATATTTTTGCTTATAGCAAATTCCTGTGAGAAGTTAACATTCAAGCAGATTAAAATCAAAGAAAATGGGCTTATTCATGAATCCCAAAACCAGCACGTAACTATTGGGCAAAGAGGAGCAGGGACGTAATTTAGAGGTAGCACAACAGAGCAGCAAGACAGCTGGAGAAAACAGCTGCTCTGCATTTGTGCAGTTAACTTTCCAATTACATTAAATTGTTTGTTGGCTTACTCTTAACCCCCAAACTGGCATTTTGAGAATACAGCAACAGTCCCTCAATGCTCTGCTTCTTTGTAAGGCTGTTACCTACAACTTTCAAGGGAAAATGTATCAGCCATCAAATGTTTTCTACACACAGTTCTGTTAAGCTCCAGTTCTCAAAAACAAATTTAAGTGTTCAGTTTTCTAAATGCTTCTATTGTGCACTACTATTGGAACTTTATGCAGCATCTCCAACTTTTTCAACTATTTAAACAATTATGTTAAGAGATTTCAAAGTTTGCCTGAAGCGTGAAATTCTATTTATTGCCTGTCATTCTACTTTCCGAGCTCCAGATACAGATTTGCTTCCTAGAGGAGTACAAATAATAATGTATGGTAGCAATGTTTTCCTAGGAAAAAACCAAAGGAATTCAACAGACTTTCTTCTTGAATAGTCACTGTCTCTGCAAAGATCACCTGAGAGGACATTCTGATTGTATTCACCTGGGGACCTGAATATTTTGCCCCAACCAGAGTGTGACATTTTGAAGAACACACAGGAAGCATTTAGCTGGGATGCTGTTATTTCCAGGGGGGCAGGCTGTAGTCTCCTGCTGGACAAGCAGCTGCAGCCCCTCCTACTCACAGTGCTTTCCTTGACTCGCTGGTGAGGGCAGTTGAAGAGGAAGGTGCCGAACAAGGAGATGCGGGCGCTGTCATACAGGATGGTCAGGTACACCTCGGAGAACTCGAAGGCTGCTGGGTATTGTTCCAGCAGCTGCCAAACACAGTCAAGGAACATCAAGAACAAAGGAGACTGGGAAAAGAAACAAGGAATTATCAGATTTCACACAAGCTTTTCCCAAATCATACCGATTTCTTTGCAGTTAGGGTACTTGGTACATTACTCAACAGGGTAAACTATTTGGAGTCTTGCATTTTTCATGATTCTATGCAACTGTAACACCCTGTATTCCTGTTTAGCCACTTGCTTTCTCAGCACTACCTTTGCACAGCTTTCCCTTCTGTGTAAAAACACAGTTCTTCCCTGGGCTCCCCTCATACTTGTGCAGCTGCAAAAATCCTTTCTGCTATCTGTATAACCCTCATAATTTCCAAATTAGTGCTTGTATGAGCCTTCCTTGCCACTTGGCCTTGTTTTTTCAATGTATTTACTTCCTTGTTTGAAATGACTGGAGAGCCTGTGATTCAGCCACGTTAATTTCTATCTACATTTTCTAGCTCTTTTCCATAGCAGCCCATGAATGGCAAAAGTATAAACTATCATTTATGTAAAGCTTTAGAAATATTTTCCCCTTCCCATTTTCACTCTTCAGTATATCCTTTCCTAGGGCCAAAATAGCTGCTTTTCATTATTTCCCTCTTGGCATCTCATTTCTTTACCCTTCACGCATTTTCTCCACTTGGTGCTCAGTGCCCTCAGTTTATCTGTGGCCTCCACACTCGGGGCATATTCCTGTTCTGTGGCTCTGGGCACTGTCCCTGAAAAAGGTTCCTAACCAGGGTCCTCTGTGCATCCACCTGCAGCTGGCAGCCCCTCCTTTGCCATGAAGAGGCCAAACAACAAGAGCTGGCAGTGCTGGAAGCAGAGTCCTGCGCTCCCCTCCCTCATCTCCCGGCAGCTGGGTCAGCTCATGTGGCTGCAGGGCTTCTCCAGCAGCTCCCTGCTCTGAAAGCACTGCAGAGTGATAACACCACAGGGATGGAAACAGGGATTGGTAAAACACACAGCAAAACTACCCTCTCCAAGCCCTCTCCTCACCTCCTTTGGTTTCAATTTGAAACATGAGCTGTTCTAGTGTTTGTAGCAGTGAGATGCTTTCATGTGTAACCCTGAAGCAACATAAAAACCCATTGGATTGCACCTGGTATTTCACTGATTCTCACACGGCTACAGAGGGTAAAGGAAAGATACATCTACCCTGGAAAAAGACTTCTTTCCTCTGATATTATAATGAGATTTCAAAGTATTAAAACATATTTTTACTTTTAGATTTCTGTACGAATACATGTTCAGGATGATAGCAAGTAGATACTGTGATCACATGCAAATACAATTCATTTTTACCTCTTTGTCAGATCTCTTTAAGTGGTTACACCTATCTAAAAATTGATATCCTGCCATGACCCATTCCTTCTGTATTAAGCTTTGAAATCCAACAATTGTTCGAAAATAGGGATCCAGCATGACTTGAACGAGAGAAGCAGCAAGACAGCTCAGGTCCCGTCCCTCTTCCTCTGCAAATAACATACAGAATGTACAGAACATATAAGGTATAAATGCACAGAATTAGATTTCAAAGAGCAAAAAGGTGCAACTAGGTCCCATGGTTTTCTCAGAATTTCCTTTAAAATATACTTTTAGTTGTTTTAATTGTTCTCATAACTAAAAAAAACCCCAACAAACTACAAGAAAAACACACTTCTTTTTACTTAAACTGAGACTCATACTATAGAAAGGGTTCCTGCAATATCCAGCACAGCAATGCATTCATCAACAACAAAATACCCACCCAAATGCCTGGTACTTAAACCAAGATGTGCTGAGAAGAAGCATGTTCATACTGCTAGAAATTTTCAACATTTTTCCACCCTGAAGCAATTTTTAGAAGGCCATTACATGGGGAGAGTGGGATAACAGGTCTTGTAAAAATTACAGAAATTACAGAATTACAGAAATGAGCAAGTTTTTCAGTGTCTTTTTCTCTGAAATATCTGTTTGCACACACACAAGGAGTGGGCACTGAGTGAAATACTTTTGTCTATAGAACTTCTGAATTAAATTCATATTGCTTATGCAGGGACTGTTAGCCCAATTAACATAGTACAAAGGTTCACCCTAAGGTTTTGATTCTATCATCATTATCAGAACAAAATCCACAAAGACTCAAAGCAAAATATTCCTTTGATGCTAAGGACTATACTACAGTTCAGATACCTAACAAAACTCTTTTCCCTTCTAGTTCCCCAAATGCCTAAGATATTCAGAAGCCAGGGGGTTTACGTATAAAGATTATGGTTGATGGTATCTAAATCTGTTTATCTACATTATCACAGTAGTGCTAATAATTACAGCATGCTCTGTGTTGTATTACCTTGTAGAACTACAGAAACGTGCTTACACTCCATCATATAGACAAGCTCAGCAGAATGCTTAAGAAAGGCTCTGGACAGGAAAAGAAAGTGATTTAACAGTTAACAGAAGTTCAGTCAACAAGAAAAAAATATTTGGGTTACCTATATTTACCTAACATATATTAAAATAAAGAACCCTTCAACTGATGCAATGCTTATTTACAGTGCTGAACGCTTTGCACATCCCACTGAACATCATTTTATGAATGGTACCAACCTAATGTATTCTAACCAGCGAGTGTTTTCCAGTGAGGACAGCCACTTCTCTTCAGTTTCATCAAAAGGCTCTGCAACAGGGACAGTAATTACATTGCAGAACAACTTCCAGTAACAGTCCCCATCAGCCAGGTCGACTGGAATTCACTACATGTCAGGAAAACCACCCCCATGAAAGAAGGACAGCCCAGCGTACCATTGACACAGAGCTGTTTGAGTTTGATGTGTGCAGCCTGGATTTCCTGGATGTTGGGGAGACACTTGTCCAGGTCAGATTTGTAAACGTCACTTCTCAGGGGATGGCTTCGAGTTATGGCATTACAAATCCTGCAGGAGAAGAATCAGCAGGTTTATTGTTGGAGAGGAAGGTAACAGTCTTTTGAGAAACATGCCACTGTCTTTAACTGCAAACAATTAAAACCACTTAAAACATGCACCTCATTCTGAAAAAGAGTTTACTAGTTCATATTCAGGAAATACATTGCTCCTCCATAAAGCTACTGACCATTTTTGGTGTCTGCTAATTACAGAACAAAAAAATGGAAATGCTGGATCATTAAATCACATTTGGGAAATGAAATCTGAGGCTGACTGACCGTTAAATAACCCTACCCAGTTTTCAGTTTCCCATCATTTTTAATAACACTTACCCAAGCTAAATAAAGAGAACATATATAAAGTTTCTGAAGTCAGGAAATCTGACAGTGTTTCAACTAAAACTCAGAGCTCCAGCCTAACAGAAAATGTGTGTGTTTGCACTACTACAAAAAGTCACCCTACAAATTAAACCAAAGAACAAAAAATACCAAGCTTGTAAACTATACAAGGCACTAAACGCCTTCAGTCTTTCATTAAAGACGGCGAATGACAAATATTTCACAGAAATACCGTGTGCATTGTGACACTAAATCTATAGAATTGTACTTCCCAATGCCACAAATGAAGGGGTTTTTTTACTGTCTTGCTGAAGGAGGTAAGAAAATCTCCACCAACATAAGCTGTATTACAGAAAATCTGATCCTTTCAGATTCCTATCAACAAATTCTGTCATCTGAATGATTAGCCCCCTAAAAAATAAACATACCTTAAAATCTGAAAAGTTATTCAGTATTTGAAACTGGAATGGCCTTGAATAAAAATTGCGCCAGAACCAGATCCAGAGAACAGTCTCTCCGAAGTTCCTGCAGTACAACACTGCGCTGTCACACTGGGTGCCCTCCAGTGCCACCCACTGCTGTGTCACACAGTCACCACTGGTGTTATCCCAACCCTCTGATTAAAGAGTAACACAACCAATCATTTACCTTTGGTCGATTCTTCGCTGCTGCAATACATCTTTAATGTTGGCCATTCTCACAAGGGCACTCCCGTTGGGGTGATTCCAGGACCATAACTAACATGAGGAAAAAACACAAGAAACAACACAATGATGCAGGTTAGAGCTATTCTGTACTAATTTTTTACTTAATGCTATGCACAGAACTTAGTTAATTGGCATACACAGCCCCAAGATGAACACTGTGCAATGACCAGGGCAGTGCCAGAACAAAGAGGACACTTACTGGCATTCGCCTCCCAATGAAGGAGTAGGAGTACAGCTTCAGGTCCTGATCTGCTAAGGAAGATGGAACCACAAAATATTCCGGAAGGCTTGTGGAAAAACATGATAAAAAAAGGTTACTTTTCCCTGTGTCTTTTACCATCTTCCCTCTTGCTGCAGTGCTGTGTCGCCAGCTCAGTCAGGCTGTCCCAGAGCAGCCCCTGGGCGTGGCTGCTGCTGTCCTGGGTGAGGGCTCAGCTGCAGTGCCAGCACAGCCCTGAGGATGCTGGTGAGAAACTGTGTGTCCCATGTGGAAGTATAGAAGCACAAAAGCAACAGATGCCAAAACATGACATTTCCTTTAGGGACATGACACTTCCTTTAGGGACAAGACTTTCAGCATCTTTCATGTGGGGGCCTCTCCAGAGAGCAGCACAATTAGGAGGTGCAGTGCCCAGCTGGGTGAGATGGAGGCTGTGGGGGACACAGGACAAGATAGCCCAATTCCCTCCTACTGGTGTCCCAAGAGACACTTACCAAGTGGAGATCATATAACCTTCATTGACTGAGCACACTCTCCACTCGGATGCACCTGTCCTTTTGATTTCTCTATCCCAATCCGAGTAAGTTTCAAACAGAGGAGTCTGCTGACCACTGGCACTGCCGATGCCACCACCACCACCTCCGGGGTCTATGCCATTCACCTTCTTTGCTAGGAAAAAGAAAGTCATCAATGCCCATTAAAAAAAATTAAATAAAAATCAAACTCTTTACCTTCCTAATTACAAAAATAAGCCATTAGCATCAGGACTAGCACTAGCTATATTACCTATTGTTGTATTACAAGAAAGCAGTGATTTAATGACAGCTTGGTCATACATGAAGATGTCAATGTATTTTTTTCCCTGCAATTTCAATAGAAAAGCAACATAAAATTGGCCTGCTGTGCTGCTTGATAGAAGCCAAGGCATACTAATACTCAGGAAGAAATGTTATCTCCAGTCACAGGATTTCTTTCTTCAATATGCTAAAATTTGCAACATTTTAAAAACATGAACCCTTTATAGGCTACCCTTTAATAGGTACCATGTCAAGAAAGCAAAATAAAACATATAATTTCAGCAACTTAAAATGACTGCTGTATTAACAGCAAATAAAAGAAACAGAAGGCCATGTTAAAATATGGGAGTTTCTCTATAAATTTATATTTATATCCGCACAGAAAGATAATTTTGTGTCTAGGGACCAGGAGCTTAGAGAGGCTGTTACTGTACAGAAGGATCTCCTTTGCTGGTCATCCTTTAGGTGCCAAGGTGCCAAGTCAGCTGTGCCAGAAAGAAATTACATTTTGTTTCTTGACACTTGCAGTACATTTTCAGATGAAAGTGGAATAAACTGAAATTCAGCCCTATTACTTCCCCCATGAAAGCTCTGAGCTTTAGCAAGAGCCTGCCCAGAGGAAGCAGAACAGCATCACGGCTCTGCTGACATCCCATAACCTGTGTGGCTTCTGCTTTCTGTATCTATCAACTTCATTCTTGCACTGGCACTCTGAGTACTTAGGATTTTCAGAAGAAAATGGGACGAAAATCAGACTGAAATAGTTCTTCAAAGACAGTAAACAGAGAAAGATGATAATTACAAAAAGAGTCAATTTTCCTGTTTCATGGCAGGATATATAACTATCAAATATAGCCTGGGAAAGAAAAAATGTACACCTACACCAGAGCAATGCAGGCTTTTTATGTTCCTCAAGAAGCACTAAGACAGCATTTCACCTTTTACTCTGCTGGGAGTAGCAGGAATAGAGAGTCATTAAACAGCCCTGGAATTGCAAGAGCAAAGCCAGAGATCTATGGGACAAACACCAGAGTTCACAACAAGAACACCCCAGCCCAACCCAAAAGAATTTCAAACTCTCTTAGGAACTGCAGCACAGCAGAACAACTCTCCTTTGCCATTCTGGTCTGCTGCTCCAGAGGAACATTTTTACCCACCTTCTGTAATTCTTCCACTAGGTATTTTTCCATATAGCAAATGGTATTTTAGAGTAAAGGCAACTTTGTGACAGACTAACATTTTATTGCAATTTAATCTGCAAATTGGCTTCCTCCATAGTTCTTTATAACATTAAAATACATGGACCTTAATAACTGCCCAAGCTTTATGAGGTAAGAAATTCCATGTGTAATGATGTGTGCAACATTATCACATGCACACTTATTCATGTGCATGCACAGGGCAGTCATGGAGGCACCTGCATGAAAAACATGCACTGTTTTGCAAATTTGAAGGCCTGATCTGGTAATGCCATGAGAGGTTCATGTTTTGTAACAGGCAGATCATTGGCTTCTAGTGCCAGCTGCTGAGTTCAGATCTCAGTACCACAGCTCTGCAGCAGCAGCACGCTCTGCGGGGAGGCTGGTCACCCTACAACTGACGGCTCTCAGCTGTGTCTCGGCTGGGGAACACTCAGCAGTGACCGCACAGCATTACACTAGAAATCAAGTTCCAAAGGCATCTTTGCAGGCTTACCTAACTGACAAGGTTCAGTTGGAGATTGGCCTTGAGCAGAGAGGGTGTGCTCCAACTCAGCAGGGGTGGTGGAGGTTTTGAGTGGTAAGAACTGCCTAGTTAGCCTCTAGGAAAGAAGGTATGGAGTCCCAAGTTGCACAAATCCTCCTGCAATACCACCAGAAGAGAAACTTATTCCCAAAAGAAGGGCAGGTGAACAAGCCTGCCTGATGGGACATTCACTGGGTACCCAGAGTACCAACAGAGACATACAATAGGAGGATGAACTGAGAAATAGGAATATTCATGCTGGCACGGTTTGGCTTTGTTTCAGACAGGAAAGACATTTCTTTGGATTTTGGCCATTAACGTCTATCCCAAGGAATGACTTATGGTTATAAGTAAGAGGTTGGGTGCAGAACAAGCCGATTTTGTTACCCTTGGAGAAAGCCTCAAATGCTTTTTGCCACTGCTTCTGGACAGAAGTCTTACTAAAAATACGTATCACAAAATAGGAAAAAAGCACAATCCAAGTACTTTCATCCTTACCTGGATTATGATATATTTCCCCAACATACTCAAATGCAAAGAGAAGCTGAAGATCCGTTGGCTGAGAATAATGAGCTATTGCAAGGCACACCTAGGAAAGAGACATTTATTACTGTTATTTATATAACTATACAGAAAAAAAAATATTGCCCTTAATTATAACAGTGTGAAATATGCAGAGCTGTGAAAAAGCTAAAAATCAGCCTTTTTTTTTTTTTTTTTTTTTTTTTTTTT
>VZTE01003320.1:464169-487021 GCA_013397775.1 Eulacestoma nigropectus | reverse complement strand
TAAAATTAAAAGAGTAGTTACCAATCTAGCATAAGAACCTAAGAGTGGCCATGCAGGGTCAGTTCCAAAGGCCCAACCCAGCACTCTGTTCTGACAGCAGCCAGCAATCAATGTTTAGGGAAGATGGGAAAAACATAGAAAGAACATAATGGATTTTACCAGGACAATTTTCAACAACTAACAATTCAGGCATGTCCTGAACTAAAATCTGGTATCGGTATTTAACAGCATTTGACAGATATTTCTGCTACAAAATTGTCACTTGGGCCAGGAGGTGTTTCATGTGCAACTTCCCTTTACAAAAACCATATTGGTTCTTCCCCTAACATTATTAAAATTAAGACTGCAGCACATGACAGGATTTGATTCTAGACTTAAAATACCATCAAGCTTTTCTAGCCTCTGTCTCTTTGAATATAGATATTCACTAATAAATACAAAAGATTTGAAAAAAACCCCAATGTCTAGAAGAATCAGATTCAGGAAGGAAAAAAAAAAATCAAGAAGAGATTGGTCCTGTTATTCTTCAAATAGCAGGACATGAACGGAGTCTTTAACTTCGTCCTCTTCCCTCAGTATTTGCTTCTGCATTTTACTAAATTGTACCTTTTAACCAGGGACAAAGACATAGTGTAAGCCCACATTCTTACCACCCTAAATTTTTCCTTTCTATTTTCTTTCTTCCCTTCAACTTTTCCTGACTTTTCATATTTAGAGACACATTTACAAAATTTAATCGGAGTTTAGCAGTTTTGAATGTTATTTTTGAAAAACATCCCATGCATCCAAGAAATTGTTTCCTGTTAGTGAAGGAAAGTTTTCGTATTGTGATAGACATAAAAGAAAGATTTGCACCACAGAACTGAAGGAATACCAGTGCTGGGAGCACTGGGCCATGGGAACAAAGCTTGAGAGCTCAGTTATGCTGAGTTCTGCATGGAGAAAGTTGCTGTATTTTTCCTGTTTGTATGCAACATACACGGTGTTATGGAACCTTTACTGTATTTTTATATACTTTGGCTTTCGATGGGGACAGTCCTCATTATTTATAAAATCAGTAATGACAGTAGACTAACTTGAGCTGAAAATGTTGTTTCACAAACACTCCCCAACAAAAAAATTCCAGTCAAGTCTTAGAACAACGGTTTCTTTAACTGTTCTCCCCACACTTTCAGTTCTACAATGAAACTGCAAAGGAAAATAGAGGACAGAATGTTCCAGGGGTGACAACCCCCCAAAAACCACAAACAGTACAAGTGCCCCTGGAAAACAGTGTAGCAGGACTTTCCAAATGAACATTTACAAGCTCATTTCCAGGATTTGATAAAAATTTTAATGACATAACTGGAGGCTATGCACATTTACTACATCTTGTGATTTCAGTGTAGACACCAAAGCTGAAGAAGCCAGCTATTCGACAATATTTGGCCACTTCTAACTGATTACTTTTGGCTATCATTCACAATGAAACAAAATGGAAACCTGCGTATATATACATGTTGACTTCCATTTTTCTATGTACCTTTTCACTACAGTAACTGATTCTAGCAGAGCTACTCCTCATCATTATTTATGGAGTGAAAGTTAAAAGCCTTTTACTATGCTAATCTACTCTCAAGGCTTCAGGACAAACTGCAGGAAAAAATTCCATTGTGCTGCCAAATGACACAACAGAAATACAGTAAAACCAATTTTTAAATAGGCAGCAGCTGAAATCTCTGTCATCCACTTGCCACACCTGAAAGAGAAGAGTATGTGTGTGCTGTGTGAAGAGGGATAAAACGGTGGCAGGGAGACAGTAACCATCCAGATCTAGTTCCCCACAAAAAACATGAGACCATAGTTGTGCTTTTAAATAAAGCAGGAGCTGGAAAATGCTCTGGGTGTTCCATAGAATAGATGTAACTCACACCAGGTATTGCATGGGTGAAACAGTCCACCCACAGCGTCAGGACCTCTATTTCTCTTATTTAAATAACTGATAGATTTATCCTGCTACTGTCTCTGTTTTTACATTCTAGAAAAATTCCACTCATAGATCCACTAAGCAAGTACTAAAGACATACTAATTTTCTGTTTATTCCTCACTAAATCCCTATAATAGCTTTATTGTCTCAGAGATTCAGCAGACAAGCACATTCCACAGATCTCAGCAGATTACGGCCATAAGTAGAACGCTCTTAAATTGGAAGACAAACATGTTTTACAGGAAGCGTTCTCGTATCAAACTCAAAAATGTTTGGTATTCTTGCCAATTTACAATTGTGTAAAGCTGAAGATATTTAGGCTCAGACAAATAACAAGAGAATAGGCTGCTTGTTGGAAAGTTCATTTATTAAAAGCAGTGATCACAATGGCTGTAGTTATTTCGTAGTACAAAGCCATTTCCCTATGTCAGTGTCCCCTGTTCAACCCCTGAGAAAAATAAATGATACTTTGAGGGCACACCCTCCTCTTCAACAGGAATTTTACCAAGGGCAAGAGCTTCAAAGTATTGCTAGTGCTCTTGCAGGAGAGTTGTGAACAGCAACATTTCAGATGTTATAGTTAGCATAGCCCTGCTTCCCCTCCTTCCTTAAGCCAGGCTACCTGGCTTATGAACTCTCTGGAAAAATACTCTTTTCCCTTGCTACTGCAATTCCTATCCCAAGCGGACACCTGTAGTAGAAAGTCACACAAGCAGGACTAGATCAGGTCTCACAAACAGGTTTTGTTAATCTTCCTAGGCTGGAAAACCTATTGGGAAAATAAGCATTCAGCATTAAGACAATTATTAAAATTCATCTCTATTTTTTAAAATACCTTTTACCTTTGCCCAGGGAAGTTGTGGCTGTGGCATCCCTGTAAGTGTTCAAGGCCAGGATGGGGCTTTGAAAAACCTGGTGTAGTGGCAGGTGTCCCTGCCCATGGCAGGGGGCTGGAATGAGACGAGCTTTAAGGGCCCCTCCAAACCAAACTGTTCTATGATTCTGTGATTCTCTAAGTATACTTCTAAAGAAAGTTCTTTTCACCCCCTCCGAAGACCATCAAGACAGTATCTTATGTATTCCCAGTGCCTTGAAACATTACCAATTTTGTGATCTGTATAAACAATTGGAACAAGGTAATAGAGATTGGAGAGGCAGGGAGAACACATTAGAAAGGGTCAGGACCGTTTGTCCCAAACTATTAACAGTTTCATATTATTGTTCATAACAATTAGGGAAAAAAAAACGTTCCCCTCCATCCCAAGTGTTGTGACGTAGGAAAGGCTACTTTTGATTGCACAGGAAACAAGATTTGAGATAAAAATTTCCTTCTGTTTTGATTGAGCATGTGATTCTGAAACGGCTCTCATTCAAAAAGCTCCTGAAAGAAAAGAACTGAGGGAGTTGCAGAAGAGAAAGGGATGACAAAATGGAGATACACTCATGGAGGCACAGAGTGTGTGCCACTCCAGGGCACTGCCAAGATCCATGTGCACGGTGAGGCAACACACTGGCCATCGCCTAACAGACAGAAGACCTACACTCACCTTTTCATACATTTTATTTTCTCAGTCTAATGTCAACTACTGCAGTGCCTAAAAAATAGCAGGAGTTTTCAGTTCGACTGTTTGCTGTCATTTTTGGAACAAAATAATTCCTTTCCTCTAAGGAATGTGAAATGCTTCTTTTTTTGCACTGCCTAACTTAAGACTTCCCCAACTTGCTTACCCTTGCTTCCCCATCCTCCACTTCCTCCCACACCCATCTGGTTTTCCTTCCTTTGGAGACTCTATCGCTTTATTTTAGAGACAAAACAAAATTAAACTGCTAAACAGTGGTGAGTGCAAATTTCCATTCCTTCTGTTTTTCCTTAACACTTGTTTCCCAAATATCCACTAATAAAAATGAGGAAGAAAATATTTACCTGGCTGACTAATGCTTAGACAGTATTTTATTAGCATGTATTGGCTGCAACAAGTGCTGAGGGTATTTTTCTAACAGAACCCATTTTTAAGCTTTTCCATAATAATTTACTCAAAAGTAAACAAATGTGTTCTCACAATGTTTCTGCTTAAAGGCAAAGAAAAACACCTCTGAGAGTTCTGCCAACATTACCCATGTGTCAAGTCTGTCAGATTGTCCACATCAGAAGCTTGCTTTCAAACTTGGATCCTTCTTTTCACAGCATCCAAAGAGATCCTTGGAAAGATGATCTTTCCGAGATCTTCAAAGAGAGACTCACAATAATCTCTCTTCTAATAAGGCAGCTTAATTAGTTATTGTCCCTTATGCCCTGTTCAGCAAATAGAGACACTTCCTTAGGAACAGATTACACTCTCTTTGCCAACACCAATTTATGTCACTGGATGCTGCGGAGTATTTCCAGTATGTGCAAGGAACTATGCATGAAAAAAATTACTTAACTGCATAAAATTACCATCTGTTCTCCTTCTAACTATTCCATATATTTAAAGCTTGTTTTTAAACATTAATTACCATGGGTATTGTTTTTATATAACTATTGCTCTAAACACGACATTTGCGATCATCTGACAACAAGTAGAGACATTTATACTCCTGTATTTTGAAATGCATATTTGAGTAGGTAGGTATTTTGTTTTGACCTACTGGGGCTTTATTTACAGAGTGCTATTCCTGTGTATTACTAGGATGACATTTAATTACAGCCTGATCTAATCTTGGCAAGTCTGAAAAGAAAGGTGGACCAGGTGATGATGTCTGCAGGCCCCTCCATCGCAAACTCTGGATTCCATGGTCAGTCCTCTCCTACAGCATTTTCCCAGTCAGAGGTCAATGCACCCTCAGCCCAAGAGCAGGATTCCCCTCATATCAGAACTCAGTTACACTTTAAGTCTTGGTCTTCCCTACAAAAGTTATGCACACGCAGTTACTTCCAAATAGACAGCTACCAAAATTTTCTTGTAGGAAGAGCTGGATGTAAATATAGATTAAAGATGTCCTTCAGAACTTTAAGGAGGCCTGATTGCTGTCTTTTGTTTTCAAACATCAGGACAACCTTGCTAATATGTACTACCTGAAGAGCAGGAACAGAAACCAGATAAAATCTTTCCATACTGTGGTGCCAGCATACCATCTAATTGTCAGAAAGAACAAAACAACTCCATTCAGTATGCTGTGTAAGAGCACTCTAGATGTGCTCACCAGCATCCCAAAATAATTTAAGCAAAATCTTGACACAGGAAAACTGATCTAAGGACCTCGCGGTTTTATACATTTATATTTTAATGCTAACAGAATAATGTTATTATGGAAACATGAGATTAGATTAGCCGAACCTGATCTCCCTTCAGTAAAAGTGCTTCTGTGCTACACCCATGCAAAGCTGCAGTAACCTACCTGATGCATCGAAACTGCAACAGTAACCACACAGCTGATATTTGTACAAGTTTTCTTCCTCTCCTCTAATGAGCACATTCCGATATTTGAAAATGGCAGTTGTTACACTTTTGGTCGCCACCAGCACAATCTCTATAACCACACAGGCTCTGGTTCTCTAGACCCAGCTGTTCTTCCTATCAGAAGAAGCCACCTAAGACCATGTAATTATAAATGCCTAATGTAAGGGCCTTCATAAAAGGGTTTCACTCTTTGCTCCTGCATAAGAAAATGCAGCACAAAGAGTGCTAAATTAATGAGATGCTGAGTTTATGCTCTCCTCCTCCAGGCTAATCACTCTCCTTTGTTGTGACAGCCAATTAGAAACAGTTGCTGTAAAGATACTGCAGGAGACGGCTGCTCCAGGGGGATTTTGGAGAAGCTGTGCAAGGGAATGACTGCTGAAAGACTATCAAACGTGGAAAGTTCCAACCAGCACAGGCAGCAGGCAGGGGGGCAGCCAGAACAGGGGCAAGGCCAGAGCAGGGTGGTTCTTTACAGGCTCCTGCCCACACATCTCCAGGAGAGTGAAGGGGCTGAGGCTGTTCAGCAGTCGCTCGGTCAATAACTGCACACAGACTTATGCCCGGGCAGATGGTCCTCGGGACTTACAGGGCTAAACTCAGACTTGATCCTACTGAGAAGGGGAATTGTTAAGCTCTGAGAGCAAAGTGGGTCATTCCTTACGAAACGCCGGCTGTGCCATACCACGGTGCCGTGGAGGTCAGGGGAGCTGGACCAGCACGGGGACACTGAGAGCCGGGAATGCGCTCCCGCCCGGCCAGCTCTGCTCAGCACAACTCACCCGGGCTGGCACAGCCCAAACATCACAGCACCACTGCACAAAGACCTGGAGCAACAGGGGGTACAAATGGCCAAGGAAGGAAATCTCTAGGAATGTACAGACCCAAGTAATTCCTCCTGTCAAGAAGTGCACAAGTCTCTTCTAAGAAAATGCTGAGAACGAACCCAGGTTTATGTAGATTAGACAAAACAGTGATTCCAAGAGCTTGTTTCAGAATTTGCTGTGACACAATTAAGGATATCCATAAGGCAGTACACTCAACCTCTGGGTAAATTCAGCTTCTGACTTTCAGAAAATGTATCAAAGCTTGAAACATTTTCCATAAAAACGCAAACATCTGTTGTACAGCTGCAATGCAGCATTTTGATTCCAGTCCTTAAAAGGACTTATTTAATAAATTAATAACTTTAAAAAGTACAACAGATATGAACAAGAAATACAGGTTTATCTTATATGATAAGAAACAGTTAATACATCACATTAAATTTTTTTCCTTATTAGTTTTAACTCTAAATGTCTAGATATTCTCCTGTAACAGAATGTGAATAATTTGCAATTCTTCCCCCCACTTCTCTATCAAAACATAATAATACAAAATGTTCTTATCAGCACAGCTGTTGCTACATGTAATGACTACAAGGCAGGATTTCATAAGAAGATAATAATACCTTTTTTGCACTTTCAGGACCTGCTTCATCGAAACGAAATCTGACAATACGGAAGTCTTTGCAATAAATTATTAACTCAGTTGGATTAAATTTAAGTTTTTGGTTGGGACCAAGGACCTTCTGCTTCCTCTTGGTGTCATTCACTGCAAAGAAGAGACAAAGTTATTGGACTGTGTTCTGTAAGTAAACACAAGGTTGGCTCAAACAGATACGGCAATGTTCCTACCAGAATTTTTTTATTTAATAGCATATTTTGATTGAGGTAGAAAATCTGTTAATTCCTGTTAGTAAAAGCTTATACTTCACCAAACTTAGGGTAAACCTCATGTTTTAGAAAAGGGGCAACAAATGTGGGCCAGTGCAAGACAATATAATAGGTCAATAGCACCTCTTTGTTTTTAAAAAATAGCATTTCTTCATCATGTGTTTCCTTAGATACACATTAATCTTTTCAGAGGGATCACAACCAACTTTAGGCATTGAAAACTTATAACCAATAATTTAGATTAGCTACAGTCAGAAAACCAAGTGTTTAACAGCCATGCCACAAAAAAATTTGAAAAATTGTCACTTTTATCCAACTTTACAATGACAAGATGAAAAACATTCTTAACAAATAAGTTGGCCTAAAGAATCCAACACATCAAAACCTGGTTCTCCACAAGAAGTATTTTGTTTCTTCAGATTAAGATGTTGATTGCCATTTGCAGATTTCTGAGGATCACCAGCTATTAACTTGCTAAGAATTACAGAGGATTGAAAACTACAGCATTTCACTTGTCAGAAATTCCAGCTATGTCTAGCTGTATAAGGTACGTGCTTTTTGTATTTCAGTGGCAGAGATTCAGATGATCCAATGTAAAAATGTTGCTAACAAAATTTTGTACTGCTATAACAGGTGTCTCTCCTACAACATCTGTTGATTCAGTACGGCAGTTATAAAGTCAAAGCCAATAATATAAAGACCCAAATAAGTAAGTCACCTGCATGGCACCTCAAGATTTATTCAGCATTTAAGGCTTTTATCCTAATTTTAAATAAACCACATACTTCAAATCAGGGAAGATTAATGACATAAAACCTCAAGTGTCAACAATTCTGCAGAACTTAACAGGCAGTTAACAGTTCTGTACTGAATAAGAACAAAGCCTGTCATCATACTTAACTATTTTTGACGTACCTGTGACAATCTGTTCAATGCATGTGAGTGGGACATCATGTTCACCAAGGAGGAGGTTTTTATAATGGAATTTCTGAAACACATGAACTCACAGCCATTAATTGCGGTTCTGCAGTTTGCAACCAGATGTACAGCACAGCTTTGAAGAAACTACGATAAAAATCAGGCATGCCTAGGCTTTTCTGACAGGCACCACCCTTGCCTATTCACAGGTAGGTAGAGGCTGTGCAGGCAGCTCTCTTGTGCTGCTGAACTGCACACCCAACAGTTCAGGAACCCCAGTGGAATATGCAAAATAACCTCCCTATTTGCAATGAATTGAATTAGTATCAAAAATTACTGTTAGGAATTCAATACAATTTGAAGTATAAACTATATATATGGAATATAAAAAAATCTCCAATTATTATTTTTGTAAGCACAGAAAGACAAAAATATTAATTCTACTTTCAGGGACAAGTTTTGACAATTACTTTGTGTCAAAAATTAACTTTTTGAAGTAGCTTTGGTCAAACTTCCTAACCATTACTGAATAAGCATCTATCTACTTTCAGAGCTTTACATATCCTTAGTTAATGGAACATTTCTGTTAAAAGCCCCAAATGGAAGTGCAAACTCTACTGAAAATAACATACAGCGCACTACTTGGATTTCCAAACAGTGTTGTGTGCTGTGCTGTCCAAAAACTGATCAATGGTTTTGAATGTCATGAGTTCTGCTTTGACAAAGACAAAAGAGTTTTTCTCCCCTTTTCTTGTTGCTTCATCTACAGTGAAAACTCATTTCATGGTTACTTTGTCCTCCATCAGTAACACCAGCAAATTTCCACCACATTAGAAGCTTTGCTGATCTGACACTTGTCTAGTCCAAGGAACATTTGCAAACAGCTCCTTCGAGGAGAAACATGTCTGTGTATAATTCCTGCTCTGCCTTTTGTAAAACCACTTCCAGGGGAAGCCTCCATACACAGAAGTAAACAGAGCTGGATGTACTTCTGTACAATTTGCTCTGTTCTGATACTCTCAATGAAGGGATGGAATAGCAACACATTCAGAACAGGAAAGTGGAACCTGATCCTGTAGCCTGCTTAGAAGGCATCCATTTATATCAGATATGAGACAGAATCACAGTGTGAATAACTTCACTTATGCCATTCGTTGTCATGATGCACCCGTGAGCAAAAACCAACCTGCAGTGGCATTGGGTCATCCGTAATAAAGGAAATCTTGAAGTTAGTGCAAACCAACTTGCCCCACAGGTCATACTGGCTTGTGTCTGTTGCAATGCACTTTCTTACAAAATTTACTTCATTCACCACAATTTCACCTAAAACAGAAAAAGGGGAGGGGAAAAGAGAAGCCTATATAAATCTTGTAGATACAACAATTCTAAGTCTGTAGAACCAAGGAACCCCTAACTCTTTACCTGTTTCAAGTTATCCACCTCTTTTGGGTAAACATGGAGTTCAGCTAACACCACTCCAGGGAAAAGAGGAAACTACCATTCCAAAATGGACAATATTGGGCAGTAGTTAAGATAAAACAAAAACCAAAACCAACAAAAACAACCAACCAACTTAAAACCAAAACAACCCCCCCTACAGTAAAACCCAAAAGAAACCCCACAAAAAAACCACACGCCACTTCCCTTAGATCCAGAGATCAAGATCTGCAATTCTCCGCTGTTAGAAATCCATTGGTTTGAACAACACTGTCCTTTAAACAAGCATACATTCCTGTACTTCAGCTAGTATTTATTTTAAAAACTGAAATTAGTTGGCTATTGTTAAGTACTTCAGAGAGTTTTATGAGCTTTGTGAATTCAGATTCATCAGGCCACATCACACTTTGCATGTATAAGGACATTTTCAGGTGATTTCAAAAAACGAAAACCAGAACACAAACACATTTTGAAGTTTTTACTGTGACTGTCTAATGAAGGTGACATTTTCTTGGTCTCCTTCATAAAATCAAAGATGCAAATGAAGGAAAAAGAAAATTATGCTAATTGGTCTGGCATAAGCGTATAGGCAAATGAGACTGAGGACCATTTAAATAGAAAAAGTAAATCACTACAGAAAATGATGCTTTTCAGTTCCACAGCCAAGATTTCTGAAAGCTAAACAGTAATTCTTCCTTCAGGAATCTAACTTGGTAATTCCTTTTAGTCCTGTAGAGGGCTTTCACTTCTGTCATCAGATCAACCACCTCCTGCTGCTGCTGTCTACCATAAATAGTGTGGGAGTACAAGTGTGTTCCAAGAAAAGTGTAATTTCATATTGGCTCTGAGATTTTGTTTAGAAGAAACAAAGGACTAAAGATTGCTGAAGCCTAATTTGCTCGTAATAGGTTTGGCACGTTCAGTCCCCGTTGCCTGAAATGCCATCTCACAGTCATGCTTTGCATGGCAACAGCAGCACTTTGGGCAGCTGTAGTGGCAGAAATCAGTTACTGAGTGTCCAAGGAGTATGACCAGAGCCTGAAATAAATTTCCCATTTATCTCTTACGTGGAGCAGGTATTTTCCTCAGGTGGTTATTACTGCAGCCAAGTAACCACACCTTGAAAGGACTGCCTTTAGCACTCCAGACACTTGAGAGAAATGCACCTTTTGCTGTCTCCAGGCCCAGTCCCTGCACATGCTCCTCATCCTGAGCTATTTAACCCAGCTGTCCTACTGGTCCTACCGGATCTCTTGCCCCTGAAAACGATCAGGGATTTGCCACTAAGAGCAGCAGCAGCATCTCTACTTTTGGCTCAGTTGTTCAGCTACAAAAATGTCTTGGTCTAAGTCTGTAGCCTTGAGCTCCCAGAATTACGATCTGTGTTCTGGCACTGTTTGAAGATGTTAGGAGAAAAGTTTCATTGACTTGTGCTATCATATACATGAATAATCTATGCCAGAAGTGGCAGGAACTCTGAAAATGTCTATAAACAGATCTGCTGGAGCTTTAAAGTCTTCCTTCAAACACTGCTAAACTGTGCTTAAATAAGCTTTTGAATATGAAAATAAAAAATCTGATTCTGACAGCTTCAGTACAAATAGTTAAAAGGTCATCCAAGTCCATGGCAACTGAAAACAATGTCTTATAATGGGGTACATGAGAATGACAAGCCCTACTTCTGTTAAACACTGTAATGAAAATGCTTCAGTACTTAGCAGTGTCTGGCCTGAAACTTCTTAATGCCCAGCATTTCTTCAAATAATCTATTTACTTAAATAACTGCAAAAGCCCAAATCATTTATTGAAGCAATTTCTCCTGAGAGTTGGTGTTAAGTCTTCAACTATTCAATGTGAAGTTCTAAGTCACATTCTGTGTATGAAGAAAAACAACCTCCTCACAAACTGAGTTCTAAGTAATCTTTATTCCTCCCTCTCTCCGTATTACCAGTGTATCATTGCATTTCTAATAAAAAAATATGGAGAGCTAAATACACCATGAAATGAAGTGCAACTTCTATAAGTTTTGGGGTTTTTTATAACATTCACTTATCTGTTACCAAGTATAATATTTTTTACTATCACACTGGAGACACTTGCTAAAAGCAAATTACTATTACCAAACTATTTCAGTACTTCATAACTTTGATGCAATAAAACAGTAGAGCAATGAGACACATGCACACATCTTCAATTTGAATTTACTACAGTTTAAAACACGCCATCATTCTCTTTCCAAAGCCAGTCCTTTTTACTTCCCTCCTCCATGCCTCATAATTGTGTGGCTACACTGTAACATGTTAATTCTAATGCTACTTTAGTGCAACTGCATTTAGTTTCATTTCATCCAACACAAACACACGCTGGATTTTCTGGCCTAGCTTATTTTCTGCTCTCAGGTTTACAGCCCTAACACAGAACTGTCCATTTTGAACCTGAGGATTAAGGTATGGTGGGATAGAGAATGCACGCACACCAGCTTCAGCCAAAGCATGAGAAAGTTTGCAAACTTAATAGATGCAGTTTCCAAACACCTCTAGAAATTGAAAATTTTTTTTTTGAGATGCAGGTTTGGAATTTTACATGACCCATCTTTTTTCCCTCATTTGGACATCTATAATGAGCAATATAAAAAGGAGCAAACCTTTCAAAATGAAAATTTAGGAAAGTAGATAAACAATGTGAGTAGTAAGCGCAGGACGTGCACAACGAACCCTTCTTGTATTTGTAGTTGAGTAGGTGATTTCTCTATACAAGACAACAACAGAGCTATTCAGAGATATTACACTGCACATTTCTACAATGTAGCTGCTGCTTTTTTCCAGTAAACAGTCATAAGCTGTTCCAGACACGGAACAGCAGTCAACACTTCCATGTGACTCCAAGAGTCAAAGAATGATCTCAGGAGACAAGAGCAGTTTGTTTAAACTTTGACAGGAAACCAGAAGAAAAATTACAGGTTGCCACCCTTACATATAAAGCCTAATCAGGTTTAATAAAAATATTTCTACGTTGAATACAGGAATCACAAAAATAACAGGAGATATGAAGGATCTATCTAGCTAATACACCCTCCACTTAACACACAGCCTCAGAAACTGTTACAATTCAGAAAAATTCTTCTAAGTCTCCCAAAAGCACGTGCAATCTGACCGGTTCATATTTTGGATTATAAGAGAATTCATGGTATGTATCTAATCCACCATAATGCATAACCCACTACAATCAAAATAAAAACCAGACAGCAGAGCCTGGGAACACGTGGGAGCTGGGAGAGAGGCACAGGGATCAGCAGGAGGGATCACTGGACAGCACAGCTGTGTCCTCCTCCAGCCTGCAGCCACACCACTCTGGGCCAGGCTTTGTGGCAATTTGGTTCCTCAAAATTTGAAAACACAATCCCTAATCACTAACATCCTAAAATAAAAGATGTTCTACACCATTTTCACTACAATATTTTTGTAACTTTTGGTGCCCTGCCTCACAGGATCAAGTTTAATTTTTTTTGTTTATCTTACAAAGTTAGCAATTTGTCACTTTTCAGGGAAGAAGGCTGATTTGAGTAGCATCAAGGACCACACCCTTATTAATGCACGAGGTGATACAGACTGAGCAGTTTTCAACAACTCTAACAACACTGACTGAACACAGCAATGCTGCACAATTAAAGGAGCTGAGCAGTTCACAAGGCAATATTTATGCTGTATTTTATATATACAGACACATACACAGATCAATACATATACAGAGAGACAGAGCATGGCACACATACATATATACACATCTTACAATGCTAACAGGCAGTATTTCTATCACATTAAAAACCTGATACTTGCTGGAGGCAATGAATGGCTGAAATCATACTCCATAAATTAATAATGCAAATCCTACAAGCTCAGTAAGTTTGCAGGTATCCTACACGTTGCTAAGGGGACTTTCCCAATGCTGTACTAGAAGCACAAGAACAGATTTATCAGTATAAACTTTCTTTAACGAGCATTGAAGCTCTATGGATATGTTTCATGCCTAACAGACGTGAGGACAACAGAGGTTATTAAGTACTTTATGCAGTCACACAATTTCTACCTAAATCCATAAAAAACTAGCACCTGAATACACTTAGGAAACTGAACTCCTGCCTCCCATTTATAATGCTGATAGTGATTATATCCAAGTAAGACAACAGAAAACCAGCTTATGTGAAAGACAGTCTTAGAAGTTCACAATAGAAAGTAGCCATTTAACCATTAAGAATGCACAATAATGAGTTTGCTTGTAAAATATTTGGCAAATAATTAACTTTTGGAAATTCCCAAGTAAGAATTTCCAATAAAAACTTCATTAATAAGTAACTGAAATCTACAACATTTTTATCCATTCATCTGTTCTCTTGTGGAGAGAATACCAAAATTGTATGAGTGTATTAGTATGCGCCAAGCATTTAGATGTAAATGTCTCTAATCCACTTCTAAATGAATCTTCTGTTCAGTGTGCTCAGGCACTTCCAAACTTAAGAAGAAAAAAAGCATTTGTAAGCTCATGAAATAATTGTCTTTCATCTATTTTCTGATTTTCATGAGCTCTTACAAGGCTGTTCCAAAAGGACAGCTCAATTCCGTGATTACTGGGGAACAAAAAATGATTTGCATCAATTTTTAATAGGAGAACCTGAAGTTTCTACCAAAGAACAACTCTGACTACTGCTTGAAGAGTGGTGTGTTATAAATGCACAGTACCAAAAGAGCTTGCTTGGCCAGTCTTATTAGAAAATTGTTATTAAAATATCATATATGAATACTTTACAGTTTCTCTAATGTGCTAACAAAGAGAAAAGACCTTAGATAATTTTTTTAAATACTTAGTAAGGGAAAAAGTAGCAAAAAATTAAAGGCTTCCTGGTAAGCCATCAAAGACCATCTCTCTGTTTCTCATGCACAAGAACAAGACTAAAATCAGTATTTGCCCAATAATGGCTAATCTTTATGAACATTGCTAAAATAAAATTAAAAAAAAAGAAGAAAGAAAATAATAATAATACAAAAAAAGCCCACAGCCAGGACCTGAGAAGCTAACTGCTTTTTTGAACTAGGATGGGATGCTCCACAAAAGCTTTCCCCACATCTCAGAACCGCAGTGAAGGACACAAGAATGTAGAGTAGGCAACAAACAACAGGAGTTCAGATGGCAAGAAGGGTACATCCATGAGGAGCAAAGCTCTCATTACCAAATAAATCGAAAACGAAGTATGGCAGGAAACTAAAAACTGCTTACAGACTTGCTTTAATCCAGGAAGTTGTATTACCCCTAAAATAGAAACAGTTCCATATTCAACATTCACTTCCACCTCAAGCCTTATGCTGGCACTGCCATTTGGGACTGACTTTGTTAGTCACATCAGAGAACTGATCCAGTCGAAAATGGATTTTTTCTTCCTTTTTTGTCAGTTTGGATTTCACCTGAATTAGCTCTGATTGGGCTTTGGTTGCACAAAAAAGTGTCAGCACCAAGTAGTTAATAAGAACACACACCTGTGGTGAGAAAAATAGAATAATAAACAGCTCCTCTTGGCATCTGTATGTATGGGGCCAAATTAAAATAAACCCTACCACCAGAACCTCTCCAATAAGAGTTTTAGCAATGACTTGGTCAGAGTTCTGTAATGTGAACAATAGACAAGACAGTGAGGAGGGAGTGCGCTTGGTATTTTGCATATTTTTAAGTCTGGCTACATAAACTACAGATTCCCAAACCCTGACTTTGCCTAACAATATAATCAGTAACAATTTGAGAAGACTGAGGTTTTCAGCTTGTTATTTTATAACTATGTTACCAATACAAGTTGCAGATGCTGAACTTGTAATGTACTATTGGGTTTACGGTAAATTATACAAGTTTGGCTTAATAAATAAATTAATACAGAAACATATGTTTAGAAAGTAGTTTGGAATCAGTTCACTGAAGACTTGCTTCATTGGAAGAAAGTATAATGGCCAAGAGACAAAACCCCCGGTATCTCGGACAGCTGACAATTCAGAATGTATGCTATCCCCCTTCTGGATTTTAATGGCTTGTAGCATTAAACATTAGTGGGGCAGAGCAGGCAGCAATTAATTACTTTGCAACTTCTCTGCAAAATGTACATGTAGAAACATTAAAATACTTAATTTTAAAACAGGGTCATCCTTCTAGCTTCAAGGAATTATTCCCATATTGGCCAATGGCTAATCTGTTGCATATAGGAAATTATTTTTGCAGATATTTACAAATACTTAAAATATATTACTAGTCAGAAGCTTTAAGAAATGCATTTCATAACAAAAGGCAGGACAAAATTACTCCAGCCAGTAAAATCTATTTCTAAGATTGTATCTGGTACTTAGATTCTGCATGCAGACTGCCTTGGTAGTACTTATGTCGTGCCAATCCTTAAAAAAATCAAACCCAAACACAAAACAAGCAGTTAACTGAACCCAAACCACGCCTGAAAATTTATTTTGAGCCAAAAAAGCTGTAACAGAAAAGAGTACTTACTATATACTTACTGTAAGTGACTTCTCATTCTAAATCTAAGTTGAATGTTTGGTTCATTTTTAAACTTCTTGCAGTATGAAAAACTAGTTTGCAGAAACCTGTTGTTTCAGATTTCAAATCTAGAATTTGAAGCTCTCACAACTTATATAAAACTTTTAGTAGTCTTTGTGTAGACCACAAAAAATTTAAAACATCTACTTTAAAAAAGCTTTAGGGAATTGCATTATTTTCCAAATTGCCATTCTGATCTTCTAATCTGGCCATTCTTAAATGTTGAAAATAATTTCATGCTCTTGTACGACATTGATTCCTGAAAACAAGTTGCAGCTACAAAGCTTTTTTGCTTCCTTTTTCAGTATCACATATTAACTTTAAAAACAAACAAATGAATTTTCACAGTAACATTTGAGTTTCAAATAAGAAACCTGATGCAGGGAAAAAACCCTAACCCTGCAATATGATGTCTTACTCAGCTGTACAAGGAGGGAGCAAGCCTTGGCAAGCACTCCATAACACTGGAAATGAGAATCAACAGCTCGGAGTGCTTTGGAACAGTGAGGAGCTGCCTTCATGCAAGCTCTGCTCAGGTGCTATCAGCACTGAGAGGCTGTCGCTACTCACCAGCAACACATGCACATCCTTCACAGATCAGGCAATACCTTCCTGAATATCAACAACTCATTCCAGAAATATCCACAGGAAAAGGCACCGACAGTGACAGCACATCACTTGTACCAACTAAAAACAATCCCAGTTTTCCCTTTGAGGCATTAAGGCAAAATGATTTCTAACAGCCAAGCAGGGCAGACCCGACAGATCTCGGGGGTTACTCATTAACCTGGTCCCCGGCTCACACAATCCCCGCCCAGCCCCCGGCCTGAGCAGGCACCGAGCACTCACTGCACAGCGTGGCCTCTGCTCTCCAGCTCTGGGACACCACAAGGAAACGACAAACGAAAATGCCAAGGCAGAGGTGCAGGGGTCCAAAGTAGTGAGAAAAGAACGTACCTGGGGCACTAATGCACAAGGGTGCCTCATCGAACAGTGTATTTCCCTCTCCTATCACATGATGTGTTGCAGCTGCTCTGGAACACATGACTCAGTGTACTAAGGAATTGCAGAAAGTAGAAAAAAACCCAAAAAGCTGGGAGCTAACTTGTGAGAGAATCAGACTCTTCTAAAAGATTAAAACTTTATGTGACGCAGTCTTAAAAACCTCCCAAAATTAAATTTCTGCAGTCACTTGCCTTTCTAAAGGCATATATATATTAAAAACCCCACAAAAATTAAAAAGAAGGTGGCAAACCCGATTAGCATTATTAAATAAAAGCCGAATATATCCAGTGGCAAAAATCTCAAACACAATACGTAATTCCACCTCAGCAGAAAACAAGAACTCAGCACAACCAGAAAATGTCCAGAGTTAATAAAAAAGATGATTACAGATATGGGAAGCTTCCTTTTTAGGACCAACTAAGACAAGCTAAGGGAAGCAAAACCAAAGTGGCTGTATAACAAACATCTGAAAATCACAACTCGCATGAAATGGAGGAATATGGCTTGATGTTTGCTGTGTCCTATGTGAACTAGGACTTATCCAAAGGACCTGGATGGTGGTAAATTCAGAAAAAACAAATAACAGGAGTTTGTAACAGCATTTAATTAACCTTCTGAACTTGTTACCATGTGAAGCTGTGGGCGATAAATGTTCACATGGCTACAGAAAGCAAGTGCATAAATTCAAGTAAGACAAATCCAGCAAGAGGAACTGAACAAGGTAGCTGTGTCTCTGTGATGTCCTGTGACTCCTCACCTGGGGTTCCCCATTAGGTTCCTGCAAGAGGAAAGTCCCCATGCAGGGAGCAGGGGCGGCAGAGGGAGCAGCTGGGAGCGGTGCTTGCCCTGCTCCCCTCGGAGCTTCCGCGGCCACCGGCAGTGAGAGGTGACATTTGGCCCCGCCCAGCCGCACTTGTGACCTGCTGGTCACCCACCGCGGCTGTGACCACACAGCGGTGACAGCTCTGAGTTTCACTTCTGCCGTCTGACCATGAAACGGGGCAGACACAACGGCCTGTGCATAACTGCTTTCAGCAGCACCTCACCACCACTACCTCTTTAACTCGCCCTAACGTGAGCAAGCCTTAAAAATAAAAACTACTATTCTAATTCAGTTTAGTCTATAATTTTATAACCATCTCTAACTTTTTTGTAAAAACTTACAGGTAACAACTACTATCTTAATCTACTAGCAAATTAGCGTACTGAGCAACCATTTACCTAATTCCAGTGGACATTAAGCTTCGGGAGGAACAATCCTTTCCTCACACTCAATCAGATGCTCCACTGGTTACATAATCTCCTGCAGAATGCCTTGTGTGAGCAACAGGGAGGATCTCTTTGACTGGTCTTGCCTAAACCACAATGTGGCACTGGTTCCAGTACAGACACTGGACTGGTCCGTGTATTGCACCTTCTGCACACTGCTTTGCCATTCACATCATGGAGACACACCCTGCATTCACAGCCCACTTATGCTGGACGGGGTTTTTGAATGCTCAAGTTGATGACTTGAAAACGCTACAGACATAGTTAGGGAAAACAGGCTACAGTTGATCACCAGAACAAAACACACCTCCAGGTTTAACAACTTGAACTCCACACTCCCCTAAGGGACACAGACTAATTTCCTACCAGCCAGGTGAGGCACTTGAACAGACCGACTGGTAGAATACCTGCTATTTCTGTAACTTTCCTCTTTGACATACTTATAAAACCAGCAATGCAAACAAACAAAGAGGAAAAAAGTGAAACTGTTACAGAGGCCAACTCTTAACTAACTCTGCAGAACTCTCGCTCACAGAGCTAACACTAGGAAAACAGAGCTGCAGAAAGAAAAAGAAAACATTTTTATAACTCCATCTCAAACCTATATCATGTGTTTTGGAATGAAATTATACCAATTCTATAAAATTACTTGCTTTTCCCTACTGCAGTATCAGTGTTGCCACTTACAACCAAGGTTTTTACTTGTTTTTAAATGATACTTGTTCCTTTTCCCAATAAACCACTCTCCTCAGGGCACTCAGTTCCACGAGAATACAAGCTTTTGCTCCAAATTCTGATGAAATGAGGGCTCTGGGCTCCAGAGGAAACTTTTAAAACAAATCCTATAGGTTGAAAGTTGATTCCAATTTTTTTTTTTTTCAGTAGAAACCCACTTCATTTTGTAACCAGATGTATTATTTCCCAGCCTGTAACTCCTTGTCCTAACCTCCACTGCAGAGAAAGACAAGTTAGACAGCAGGGTATTTAGCTCCTTTGGAATTAGTAAGCAAGCCACTCCCTCAGTTACTATGTTTTAGGAATCAAAAGCTTAATACAACCACTTGCAGGTTTTGAAGATTACTAAAGCCAGTATCTGCTTGTGCGAATGTAACTTAATTCCAAAAGAACTCCTTAAAAACTCCACTACTTTAAAAAGCACAACATTCAGCCACTCAGGTTTGTCTCTGTTCCTGAGAGCAAAAGCAATTTCACACAACTGTTAAGGATAGGACATTAGGAATGCCATACTGTATTTACAAGGAAGTGCAAGTCAGCCTTAATACAATTAAATGAATTGGAATTTGGCCAGAAACTTGGGTTATGACAAATCCAAAAGCCAGTCTATCCAACAGTACAATGTGTACTTGTTTATGCACTTTTCTATAGCACAGTTGATGACAGAAAGAAAAAAAAATGCGTTTAGGCTGGTGCTTAACTTTAAATAGGAAGAGTTTCATTTAAGTAATTTTAAATAAGTCACTTCTAACAACCCCCCCTACACTCAGACAGACTCATGAACAGATTTTGTCAGAGCTACTCTGTGGCTATACAGAGCAGTGAATTTTATCATGAAATAATTCAAAATAATACCTTAGAATGATATGGAGGTAGAAATTTTAAGTCTGTGGTACATCATACTGCGGCTTCTATATAACTTGGGGCAATTTACTACAAATATCCCAAAAGCCATCAAATGCCGACTTCAAAGAGAGCGCAGACAAGGAAAATAATGCAAAGAGATGCAAAGAATAAACACAAATCAGTTGAGAAAAACAAACCCAGTCAGCAACATTTTAAGAGTACTTGGGAGTTTCACAAATAGAAAATGAACTACACTGCAAAAAGTGGCAGCACAGAAGTTACTTTCTGTAACTGCTCACGGCCAGGTCCCACAGCAAAGGCAAGATGTGCTACTTTTTGAGCAAAGCACTCTCGTACTGCCTTGCATTTGCTGTGGAATGTCTCAGAGAAGAACATGCAGTCACTTCCTTGTGAGTCAAAGGCCTTGGATGAATATCAACTGCAACATAATCAGTGAGATGCCAAGTGGTAAGCAGAAGTTTTGCAAGCATGAAAAAATAACTATTTCAAATATCGAGCAATCTCAGCAATGTATTTTAAGGTACTTATGCCTCAAGCCTCTTAAGCTTAAGGCACCTCACTGGACCATACCACATATCAATTAGTGCTGCTTAATTAGCAACAGCCCCATATAAAGCAGTGACAGAAATAATTTTTAAGAGTACCTTGTTTATACCTACATCAGTGTGTGTGTAAATTAATATTTTTTAATGTACATTCTGAATGCTAAGAAAAAACTGTAGTATGACATTGTTTTAAACTCAAAATTACCCATAGAAACTGCAAGCCAAATTAATTACTCTGGTGTACAGTAAAATGAAATGAAAATTACTTGCAATGAAAGTAACCTTGAGAACAGTAGATTGTTCCTTCCATAGCTGAAAAAAGACTTTTAGAAATCCTCATTGATCAAATTATCATTTACCAGAGATTATTTCTTATTTAAAATATGGAAGTCATTAATACCCTACATTTTTATAAATATGTAAGGATGAACAATAATAAAAGCATTACTTTTTTCACCCACACCCCAAAAAGGTTATTCTGTAGAGGTCTGAAGACGCAAACTCCAAACTTACCTAACAGCAGCATATTCAATAAGAGTAAATGAATAAAGATGGCATTAGAAGTTTTCCAATACAGAAGTCAATCATACCCACATACTGGAAATCCTAAGACTATTTTCCTTTAAAATAAAGGAAGACTCTGGCACAGGCTCTGGTACTGGGTTCTGCACACAGGTAAATATCTGACTATCTGATGGAAGTGTAATTACCAGTAGTCTTCCAAAAGATGTCAAGAATGTTAAAACACTTAACAACGGTTTAATTTCCAATACTCACAATAAAACCAAGACATTATTCTATACGTAGTAAAGCATCACACAGGCAAAATTGCCTATGTATTTATTTAGTGTTTCAGGTGGGTTAGAATAATTTTCTACAGACACCTTTTCATGTTCAGAATATTCCCTCAAGAAGCAATGCTAAGATTAAAATATATCAAAATCAATACCAACAGAGGTATTAATCAAATTCCTAATTCATGCCTACCTGGCAAAAGTACTGGTTCCAGTTTTTTAATCCTTGGTTCTGATGCTGTATTGTCGTCAGCCTGAAGAAAAAAAGAAGATAATTTACTTAAGACTCAGAACTTAACAGTCATACACAAGCCTGATCTGCTTGTACAGAGGAGAAAGTTGTTTTAACTTAAAAAGTTCATCTTAAGGAGCTAGAATCCAATCATAGCAAGAGTTTTTAACAATTTTGAGTGCATTTAGATTTGTACCAAAGGAATAATAAAATATTTAAAAGATTCATGTTTAACAAATTGGGTAACCCAAACTATAATAAATCACAGGATGAACAAAACCCAATTTGGCCTGACATTCCATAACGGCTCAAGATGTACAACAAATTTTACAGATATAGACACCCAAGTTAAAAAGAACCTCTCTACTAACTTCTAACATGCACAACTTTCCAACACAGGAAAGACTTCAAAAAAACCCAAGGCCTAGATCATAAATACGCCTACTTGCAATTCAGTTTCAAACCTTAACAATAAAAATCTTCTATAAAAAGACTGAAACCTTTGGTGAAATAACTCATGGTTCCTACAATGACAGCAATACAACCATTTCCCAGGATTAGGAGTATCCGGAACCATGGATGTCAAATCGACATCTCACTTTTACTAAGAAATTGTGAAAAGACAAAAGTCAGTCAACACGTCAAACATATTGCTAGAAGAGGTCCTGCCTTCTCTAAAATAAATAAATACCACTATCTGTCAAGCGCACGCCCAGATGACACAAAAATCCTGGTGGTTCTCGATATACTTAGTACTATATGCGCTATATATACTTGATAGATAGCCTTGGTTTTCTTATTTATGCTATCAGGCAAGTTTTAAACGTGAAACGATGGCTACAAGTGAAAGTTTAATTATGGGCACAGCACAGAAGCGCCCGCTGTTTCTCCTCATCCCGCCCAGCGCTGCGAGCAAAGCGAGCCCAAACACCTGAAGCATAATTCACAACTTCGCAAAATAATCTCGCACGGGCCGATTTTAATGAACACAAGACTTCACTTCGGTAGAAGTCCTGCTTCCCGAGCACAGTGTGGGCTCTGTCCGTGTGCGATGCGCAGACCCGGAGGCCGAGGGGCTGCACCCCGAACTGGCTGCGCAGCTTTTGTTTCGCGGTGCCACGGAGGGCTCGGGGGCCCGGCAGCCCCTCCACAGCTGCTGTTCGCCACCCCCGGGCCAGCGGGCACAGCCCCGGCGCCAGCGGGCACAGCCTCGGGGCGGCACCTCGGCCAGGGACAGGGACGGCCCGGGGCAGGCAGGGCAGGTCGGTAATGGCAGTAAAAGGCGGTTACCTGAGGCAGAAGGTACGACTTGAAGGTGGGTCTGGGCTGCTTGAGAGAGAACATTG
>VZTE01003320.1:441428-463716 GCA_013397775.1 Eulacestoma nigropectus | reverse complement strand
TTCCCCAGGGAACAGCCGAACGCGGGGCCTGCGGCGGGCGGGGCCGGCTACGGAAGCACGGGATCGCCACAGTTTGGCCTCAGAGCCCCGTGGGAACTGAAACCTCATTCTGGGGCCTGCCAGAGTTACTGCTACCCAGGGCTGTCTCGTAAGGCAGCGGTAAAATCCAGCTCCAGCATGGTGGAGAGAGAGGGTGCTGAGCACAGGCTGCCCAGGGAGGTCGTGGCTGCTCCATCCCTGGCACTGTTCACAGCCAGGTTCTGTAAGACCTTGAGCAACCTGTTCTAGTGCAAGTTGCCCCTGCCCATGGCAGGGGGTTGGAACTGGCTGATCTATGGACTATCCCAACCCCTTGACATTCTGTTGATTCTGTGAATCACTTACTGCTATCAAGTTCTTCCTCTGTCACCCTTTACACACGGTATGCACATTACAGCTGTGGGGTGTATGCAATGCTCAGGCACCCTGGTGTGACTCTTGGGAATGGTTCTGTGCAGGGCCAGGAGCTGGACTCCATGATCTTTGTGGGTTCCTTCCAACTCAGCATATTCTGTGCGATTCTGTGATGACTGGGTGATGCCCCAGGCGGCTGCTGCAGTCACCCTCCCACTCTGCAACCCTGCTGGCTGTGGGAGCTGAATGTTGATCCAACATTCGTATAAATCCCTTTAAGCTTTCCAAGCACTCATGTGTTGCTCACCTGAGCTTCTCCAGAACATGGAAATTACACGGGCACCTACCTAAACTGCCCAAATCCATCACTTCTATCTAAGTAGGAGTAACTGCTCATGTTTGCTTGGTGGCCTATGGCACCCATAAAGGTCCACAGTGCAGGTAAATATATGACTGCTCTGAACTTGGCCTCCGCAGTGGAAATACCTCCTACACAAAGCAACAGTTTGGATGGAAATGTGGTTTAATGGAGATCCCTAGATCAGGAATACATGGTCTGTCAGCTGTGAGATCTAAGGAAGGGGGAGAGCCTCGGTTCTCCTGCTGATGATCCAGTCACAAGGGAACTGGGTCAAACCACCAGGTCTCTCCAGATTTTGGAGCCAGGTCTGATTGTTCAGTAGGGTAAGAAGGGCTGGCCCCAGCCTGCTGGTGCACCACAGTCATGGTTCCAGCTATGAGCCAAGCAGAGTTCACGGCAAGGACCATGATTTAGGGGTGAGAGTTGAAGGCCAGGACCTGACAAACAAACTGCTGGTATTTTGCAGCCTCACCTTATTAAAAAGCATGATTTTGGTCAACATACTGTCATGAAAATGGAACAGCTCACATGCAATGTAACATTAGTAAAGGCCTGCTACAGCACAGTGGTGAAGACTCCAGAAAAATGGACACATTTCTAGACACAAAATGACACATGTAGCACTCTATATCATCTGCAAGGTCAAGATCTTCCCTCATTAATAGAAAGCATATTATATTGCATTATAGACCCTGGAATTTTTGTGAAGTCTGAGGGAAAGAACAGACTTTAGGGCACAATCTGGATGCCACAATTTAGAGGAGATGCCCCACTGATTGCAGCAGAAAGGTTTGAATGAACAGTGAGGAGGGAAACCATCCGCTGGCACCTGCCTAGGTTGAGGAAAGCTCATGTGCATACATTTAATGCTGTTCAACAGCCCAGGGGAGAGCACCCTGCTCTTGGACTTGTAGATAGAGAAGACAAAACCAATCCCAGTGTACTTTGCAAAACAAGTGCATCTCCTTGCACAAAGGTCCCATCTTACTGCTGTTGGCAGACAGTGCCCTTCGCTTTATCCTCTGTTTTCAGATACACCATTTTTATTTTATGCTGCAAACATCAATGTCTAAGTGGGATTATTCAGCCTGGCACGATCTCATGCCACAGTCCATTTTAGAGAGTGCACTGTGCTGCAGATGCTGCTGGTGGTGTAAAGCTGAGTGCTGTGAGAGCAAACCACAGCTCCTCTCATCCCCTTTCATAACCTAAATCCCTTGGATGTTTGATAAGTGAGAAATGCTGTGGGACTAGCCCTTATCTTTATCCTTCTTTAAAGTTTTTGTTCCTATTCAGAACACTGGTGAAAGGGAATTTAACTCAAAAAAGGGGGAAGAGAAAGTGAGAGGAAAAGGAAGGCAGAAACTGCCCAGATTTGAAATTGCACATAACAAATTTGCCAGTGATACTAAAAATGATGATTATTTACACCACATCAGAATTACAAGAGCGTTTCTGCATCAGCACAGAGACTTTTTAGGAGTAGCTGCAAAAGCAATCTTACTCATGAGAGGATGACCGCAGGACAGCAAAAATTTCCATTAAGGACTGCACTGACACATTGAAATTGCAGTGCTGTTCTGAAAATGAGCAAACAAAATCAAAACTAAGCTCTCACAAGATTTGTGAGGATTGTTACTGGAACTGCTTACAAGTTTTCACTGAAAGACTTCTATGCCAGTAGAAGGAGGAGGCTGATTTGACAGAACTGGGTACTTCAGAGAAGCAAGTTAATTGTCACAACTTGCAGTAAGATGCAGACAGGCAGAGCAGGACAGACAAGCAGAGCAGGGTAGGCAGGTAAGGCAGGGCAGACAAGGCAAGAGGGCAGGCAGGACAGGCAGGGAGATCCTCTTGCTCCTTTTTGGCAATGAACTCAACTGCCCACCCATCTCTGGCCATCCCAGCTCTGCCTCACTCGCTCACTTTCTTCAAACAATTCTGCCAAGCCAGAGATTTTTGAGAATGCCTTTGTTCTACGAGAGCAGTCTTGAAAGAATGGTGGGAAGACAGCTATGCAACAAAGCCAGCTGAACTGAAAAGACTGCAGATGACTGGTGTTATTCTCATTATTTAAAAAATAATTTTTTTACTCAGTTATTTTCCTTGCCTCTACCTTGTTATTCAGTGGTATCTCCTGTGTGCTAGCCTGACCAGGACCCTTTCACTTGGCCACCCTCACTCTGAGAAGCAGCCTGGCCCACTCTCCCAGTGGTATCACTGCCCACACTGTGTGGTTGTCTCCCGGGGCTCTTTTTACATACAGGGCCACAGACACACAGACACCGCACTTGTGACAGTGCAGATAATTACCTGTTAGCTATGGCCAGGGAGCATAACCTGCTGTATTCAGTGCACACTCAGGCACCTTCCCAAAAGTTCTGGTACAGCCTTACAAGGCAGCTCTGTGGTTGGGGAAGTGCTTTGGCTTGTGCAATGCATGAGGGCTGGGGTTAAGTCAGAACAGATTTTTCACAATGGTCCCTTTTGATCTCTCAGCAGATTAGAGAATGGCTTTCATTACACATGTTCAAGAACAGGTTAGACCACCATCTGCCACTGATGCTATTGACATAGCTGAACTCGCCTAGTGCAGATGATCTCTCCCAGGCCTGTATTTCTATGGCAACTTACATGTTTTCAAAGCTCTCTGAAGACAGGTTCAATTATTGGTTTGAACTCCAAGATAAAAAGACACAAGCTCAGCTGATTTCACAGCTGAGCTATGTGCCCAGAGCTACGGCAAGTGTGCAGCAAGTCTGCAAAGTCAGGGATTCACTGATGAAAGTCAGTTCTATTTTTCACTGGAAGTGTTACAGTTTATTACTTTACCTGGACACCTGTCTACTTGTGCACTCGATAGTTTGTGCACCCAAATTGCCTCAGCCTGCACTCAGAATGGTGGGACTCTGGCTGGGGACTTGCGAGGGAGCCAGCCCTACAGGTCTGTATTACCTCTTACAGAATAAAAACATAATGCCTTAAATTTATTAAGCGGTTGGTAAAAAAAAAAAAAGTCGTTCCTGAATGTCCTTGATGAAGGTCTAGGAGAAGAATATTTAAAATGTCATTATTTATATACAACAGCAACTTTGACAGTCTTGGCCAAATATATACAAAAGACATAAAAACTATGCAGAGGTTTTAGTTTCTTGAGGTATCTCAGGAAAAAAGCCTCCTTTGCAGGGCCCATCTGTGAAGTGGAGGCTGTCTTCTTTGTGTGATAGTTTAATGATACGGAACTTTGCTGTGTCACGTAAGGGTACTTTCCTTGTTAATCACTGTGTAGGTAGTACTTGCCTAGAGTTACTTGGTGCTATTCATAGTATAGTGTTCTACCTTGACTTGGACTATTCCACGCAGGTATTGATAGCGCCTGTTGGATTACTAGAGCTTCTAAAGTAGAATCTAATCTTTTTCCATGGCCCTTTTTGAAGGCTATTCGTTTGCTCAGGTGACTGCTTGCTGAGCACAGCAGTCCAGTTAGGGCAAGCTAAGGGAGATGCTTGCATCCAGAATCATGCAGGATAAAGCACTGTGGTTTTATAGGGGGTTTCATGTTGCAGAGACAAAAGAGGAGCAGGCACGTGAAATTATGCATCCTCTTTTTCATTACTCCAACACCAAGTGCTAGGTGGATACTGGCACTTAAACATTTCAGCTGAACATCTGCAAAGAATAATTTAAAACCTGTTCTAAAGACATACCTTACATCCATTGTAAAGATAGAGGGCATCAACCGTAAAGCACCACTTTGCCATATCAAACTTTGCTTCTGCAGATAAGGCTAGAAGTTGAAAAAAGCAAAATAAAATTGCAGTTTTAAGAAAATCTGTAGTCTTTATCTCACTTCTCCCAAGGCCTGTGGTTTGTCAGCCTACAATGCACATAACTGCTGGGTACCATTGTATGACTACCCCAAACTCCTGTGCCTTGCTACCATTTGAAATGGCCTTTAAATGGCCACATCAACCAGGTCCTTACATCGCTCATGCCTTCCTGTCCAATGCTGGAGCACAATGGGGGATCACAATTCACAACAAGACTGAATCTTCAGCTTAGGTGATTGCTGCATATGGTAGAATATTTATCTGCAGTGGTTGCAGGGAGAAGAAAACGCCCCTAGGGCTAATGTAGCCTCGTAACCCATCAAACAGAGGCTAATTGTCACTGCTAGTAACAGGCCACAGGCTTTATGCTGACTTGGTAAGGCCTCAGGACTCAGGCTTGTCAAGGCTGCTTTGTCTGAACTTGCCTTAACCTGCCTTGAGCTGGCCCTCGTTTGTTTAGCTGTGAAAGCAATTTTTCTAATGACAAGGAAATTCAGGTTTATTTGTAAGGTTTAAAGGCCAGTGATGAAAAACAAGACACAACTTTGTAGCACACACAAAAATGCCCCTAAAGTAACAAAAATTAGGTTGAAGAAACAACATGAACATCATGATCACCCTACAAAGGACCTGGGGTGCTGACAGCTGGCAGTATTTCCTCACTATCCTCACTGTAGCCACTGACCATTAGACCGAGGATCAGAGCAGGTGTGAATGAACATCAGGATAAGGGGTAGATAGTAGGAAGTGTGCATCGAATAACTTTACCTTACTCTGTTCTTCCATTAGTAGCATAGCAGTATTCTTTTCTGTTCTCTCTTCTTGTCTCGTCTCTCTTATAATGAGATAGATCTAAACTAACAACAATTCATATATTAGACTGTTAAAGTTTGTTACACTAACAATAAATTCCTGACCTTACATCCAAGGTGTGTCTCCTTTTAGCTCCCAACAGCTTTTGAGTGCAACACTAATTCAGGTAAAGTGACCTGCTGGACAGGACCGTACTGCAGAAGCATCTGTGGGACCCCAGGATTGTGTCCCAAGGGCTGCTGTCATTTGGAAAACTCACCTGCTCCACATGAAGGGCTCAGCAGCACACTGGCTTTGTGTCAGCCCAGAACATCTGCAACAGGGTACAGTCCTGTTCATCTTGCAGAGCAATGAAATGAGCCTGTTAACATCCTTGGTCATGCACCCTCCTCATGTTCCCATTTCCTGATTAGGCCTTGCAGCTGTGTTCTTTTTATTTTTATTTAGAAATTTATTTTTAATTATTTATTTTTATTTTGCCAAAGATGATAGTCAAGCACAGAACCTTGGAAAGCATCCAAATAAGCAGCATGGAAAAACCATAGTAGGAAGGTTTCCATGGCTACTTTAATGAATTAGTAAATAATATGGAAAATGGACTTTCTTGGTTCTCTCTTTCTTGGTTCTTGGTATTGAAATCCAGCTCCTAAAATGGATAGAGTGACTCTGCAACAAGAGAGGCTTGCGAGGGCAAAGTTAAGCTAGTCCCTGAATGATGCAATGGAAAAAGGGGTAATTCAAGGAATCAGGTGGTAGGGTTATGAACCTGCCTTTGTCAATATGACAATTAGTCACCATGTTGAAAACATTTGCCTTGAGGGAAATGTCTGTTTTGTAAGATACTGTAAGATGAACAAATTTGAATTACCTCAGTGTAATATCTCTGCACAGACATAGCCTTAGAGTATACACCCTTTCAGCTTGACCTGCTGCAGTATAGGTCAAGCACATAATAAATCATGGCAATGGAATTCACGGTGACACTGCTGTGCAGTCACCACATGCTTAGCAGTAAAGGGGGACACATCTTCCTGAAAAGCAGCATTAAACATGCCTCTTCAGAAATGCAAATGCTCTGCCTGCATCCTTTCAGCCAGTATTCAAGAAAGCATGGAGGCAGACATGCAAATGTGTTGGTCATTATTCTGCTTAGTGAGCTCCAAATCTATTAGTGGTCTTCTATGCTCATACAAAGCCGTATTTAAATCTTATTAAAATGGCTGTATGTCTAAAACGACTCTGCCAAAGCCAGAGTGTGGTTACTTCACATTTAATGGCAGAGAGGTTGTAATTCAGTTCATGCTGTGCAAGAGCACAGAAAATATCCAAACCTCTTAGAATCATCCCTGTATAGAAAAGTTTATGGAAAATTACTGGCAAGTCTTGAGAAAGAAACTTTGCTTAGAAAATGTTTGGCCCATGCACTGTGTAAGAAGAAACAGAGTAGTGAACTGTTTTGACATTATAGAGAAAAAACTGCTAGACTGAATTAAGTTGCCATATTTTTCATGTGTTTCTTTATAAATATTTTTACACAAAGGAAGTATATAAATACAAAGGTAAAATACTTTCATCTGAAATCTACATACTATCAGATAAATTTTCAATGTAAATACTAAAAAAATTAAGTGGTCAAAAGCATGATTAACACACATTTTATAAAGACAACATAACAAGAGGTATGCAACACACTGTATTCCATTCCACAATGCATCCTGCTTGTTTAGCACAGTGCTGAAAAGCTGCATCCCTTTGTGTTTGTTAATGACTCCATTTCTGGTGAATGTGCAGGCAAACAATAAAAAGGCATTGGCAAACTGGAGGCTATTTTAACCACATGTACACAATGGCTATGTACTTGCACAGAATGGTAACACAGAAGTAAACATGGAAGTGAAACAATTTCAAATGTCATTTTGTTTTTACAAAATGTCAAGTTCCCTAAAGTTGAAGAAAGAGAAGCCCACATAACAAGCAAAATGTCAATACTGTTCCAACAGCAGTGAAACCAGTGAACCTGCTGGTAGAACCAAGACAGCAAAAATCCAAAGGAAATGATGACTGAACTTTGTGGAATGTCTAGGCACTTTCCACAATCATCCAGTTTGGTAACATACTAAGTATGGATGAAGTATGAAAATATAATGCAAACAATAAAAATCAGATACCATTAATGCATTTGTAGAGTCTTCCATCAATCTCTGCATTTCAAAATGCTGTAAGCATCATTGCCAAGGAGGACATTGAGACCTGCACTGTGGGGCTGATGGTGAGTGAAAAAAGAAATCATGTTCTTTTCAAACTAACGTATGAATGAGTCCTGGCGAGTAATGAGTTAAGCATAAACCTCTGACCAGTATTCTGTGAACAAGTAACATGCCTTTAACTCATTTTCAAAATGGTTTGCTTCATGGTAAGCATCCCCTGCAAAAATAGGTGCTGAATATTTGGGAAATCAAAATTCCTAAAACTTAACAGGGAGGAACAAGGCAAATAACACCCTGCTATCATGAAGAAAATTATCAAAATTAGAATGCCTTAGAATGCTACTGCTGAGACACGTGTTCTGGGTAAATCTAACTAGAGATGTTGATTTCCAGTCTTAGTCCTCAAAACACTTTCCCTGTAGAGACCTTTTTTTCCCTTTGACATTTGTTTTTGAAATTTACTCAAGAAAACATACAGAATTTCTATTCTCATCTGGAAAATTTATATTTTGTTTAGATGGACTCCTAGAAACTGTTCCTTGTTCCTCACATGTTGTCATCGTGAAATTGCAAAACGAAAGATGAATTTGTCACAGTGTATTTGCTTCAAGCAAAGATTGCCTATATTTTGATTTCACCTGATCAGAACACCTTCCCTGTTTTGTTTTGATTTGTTTTCCCTTGCAGGCATTTAAGAAGCCAGAATCTTATTCAAAGTCTACATGCACTTCTATTGTAATCCTTATTTATACAAAACACTAATGCAGATCTTGGATTTCTATTATTAAAATCTCCATGTACTTGATATTCTTAGAATCTCCCTAAACATTTTGGAGCAATGATCACTGTTTTTCAACAGTTTAAGGCTGTCAGCATGCTTTGGGCTGGGGACAGATATGATCCTGAAAGCAAGATTATGCCACTAAAGTTCAAGGACAGGTTAAGAATATGTCTACACATGGCATTCCAGATCAGATTTCTCCAAACACAACTGTATTTCACCACTCTGACCTATTTTAGTGGATGAAAACTGCTATGTTGTGCCATTCTGAAAGAGAAGCTAAGCAGCATGCATGAAATCAGAAGTGAAAGAGGGGACTGCATAATTTTTCCTTGCCTCCAACAATTTTGTTCTGATCTGAAAAACACCATAGCCACAAAGAAACCAGCTGCATAAGTAAGGATAAAACTAAGGCTGGTTAAAATTTTGTTCAGTTTGAGAAGTCTTCTGATAAAATTATTACATTATAATATTGTTCTTCCTCTAAGAGCTTTTATAAAGAGCTTGTCAGTAAATGAGCTTATGAGGGAGGCTGAAATGGAACAAAGGAAGATCTGTATAGTCGGCATCTGTGGACTGTACCTACTTTTTATCTGCCCCTGAGGGAACATCTCCCTTTCACTCAACCCAGCAAGCATTTATTTAAGAACAGAACATGTACCTATTAAGTTTAAAAGAAGAGAAACACATATATCCAAAATTCTTCTTTAGAAATGAATTTTAAAATCCCTAATTTGTTCAATTAGTTACACTGCTTTCTCAAGTGTTGGTAAAACAGGGGCCATAAGCCACTTTAACATTCAGTTTCTGTGGATGCATTTTCTTGCCTAGTTTTCTGTTCTTCTGTTGCACTGCCAAACGCTACCACCAAATTAGTTACACTGCTGGCATGTCCTGGTCTGTTTAATTTGTCCTTCACAGACTTGGCTTTCCGGGAATGGCTGTGCAAACTCTTGGAGCGTACTGATGGGAACCCAGAAGTCCTTTCTGGCTTTACTGACAGTAAATTCTCCTTCTCGGCCTTGACAGTGGCAGGCATAGAGGTGTAAGAGGCACTCATACCTGCTTCACCAACATTACTATCGTCATCTGTGTCCATCTGCTTCTCCTCTGCTTGCCTTTCTGCTTCAGAGATCAACCCGGGGTATTCTGGAGGACGCTCCTGAGAAAGCTGCTGCTCAACTTCGTATTTCCACTCCGTGGCCCACTGTTCAATTGTAGAAGGGCACACCTGATCCATAATGGTACTATACTCTGAAGTCCAGTTGTTAACTCCTCCAACCAGCTTCCCACCTTGTGCAAATATAAAGCTCCTTGACTTCATCATAGTGGTTTGACAAGCACTGAAAGTTTCAGGAGGAAAATAGCGCATTGCTTTGGATTTGTCCAAGGGATAAGAGATGGTTGCTTCTAACTTGGTGCGTTCTACTTTTAACTGAGTGTTCTGAAAATCTGATCCTGCTACTGACTGACTGTTCGTAACAGCATTCATCTGGTTTACACTTTGAGGAATCATTCCATCACTACTGAAAACCCCCTGCTTTTCACTCCCCAAACCACCTGAACCAGAATGGGGTCTGGAAACATTCTGTGCAATTTCTGGTGTAGATTTACTGTGATCTGCTGTGGTGAGTGCATTAGCACTCGAGCTATGGAGTCCAGTTTGGTGTTCTGGAACCAGCATCCTTGGGTCTGCTTCATCTTTGGTACCAATAGAATGGGCTTTTTTACGCATGGCTGGTGACATAGGCGTGGTGCTGTCATCATAGGTCAGCTCATCGCCACTGATGTGGTATTTGTACATGCTGTAGCCATCAGAGCTGTTCACACTGCTCTGCCTCAGGAGATAAGCAGCATCACACTCTGACGATGCCCACGAGCGTGTGTACGTCAGCTCCGATTTGTCGATGCCTGCCAGCTTCTCCAGAGCGTTCACCATGCGACCAGAGAGCTCTTCCAGCTGAGAGAGCCGAAGGTCGACTGTCTGGAGAGAAGCTTTCATAAAATGTTCTCGTTCATTCACTTCTTCCAGCCTCATTGCCATATTTTCAACTCTGTGGGGTATAAAAGAGGAAGCAGAGAACAGAACCTGTAGAATGGTGCAGTAACCCATTATAGGCACCCAGCTCCTGATTTCTTCCTAAGGCAGAATTTTGTGGTGTGTATCATGCCTTGTTCTTTTTTCTTATGTGTAGCATCAAAAGCACGAGCATTTTCTTGTTATCTACGCTTTCCATAGACCATATTAGAGTGGTATTTGAACTCTGCCTTTATATTCATGGCAGGAGAGCCCTTAGGGACAGACTACTATTAACATTTCTGCGTGTGCCACCCACTGTGTGCTCAGTTGTTCTCTTTCACTGTGAACCATCAAATTAATTACATGAAAAGTACTTTCTAATGACATGCTCACAGGGTGACTTAAAATAGCATCAAAGCATGTTGTAAAACAGGTTTTCAGCTGTATGAGAGAGAAACATATACTGGTGTTGATGGGATTGCTTTAGCTCTTGAACTACCTTCCTATTATGTATCAGCTGAAGGGAGCAGAACTATTGTCTAGTTCAATTAAAATAATACTTTTTCCCATTTTCTTCTCATCATTTATATCATAATGAATGTGATGGTACTAGAAAAATGCATATCAAAGTAATTAAGTGGAATGTGGCTTAGAGATCACATACTAGTAAATCTACTGTGGAAATTAAATTAACGGTTTTTTGCTCTCACACACAAAAGATGATGAAGCATCTGGAGCAAGAAGCCATGAGAAATAAGCAAATCTGCTTTGTGGCCATAGACCATAGTGAATCAGTGGGGCTTATCAGCCCTGCTTTATTCTCTGCCACAATACCTAGGATTTTGACAAATTGCCATGGATAACCAGTGTGATAGAAACTACTCGAATACATGTAGCACGTTTAATTTACTTCTCTGTTCTCAAATTTCAAATATAATAATGCAAGATGTTCAGGGTGTCTCTCAAGAGAAAAAGGTTTACCTATTAAAGAATTATATGGCTCACAGAGCTAATTCATAACGAATGTTAAAATGAAGATACATATATAGATAAATATATACATCGAGTACTTCATCAACAAAATACTATGAGGTAGATTTAGGTGAAAGAGTGTTTAAAATGTGTATAATTTTCATTCCAGGGAGAATTTTTCTTCTTTTCAAGGAAGTGACAGAAGACCTTATCTCTTGACTTACTTAGATCTACTGACAGAATAGGCAGAGCCTTTGGGAACAGTCCTGCCAAGTGACCTGGTAAAAAAGGTTGCTGCCATTAGCACTGTGTGCTTACACAGCAATATGCAAACGTTACCTAGTCCTCAGAATGGCATAATGATTTACATGTGAATATTCTCCATCTTTTAAATGGGGAAGTTCATACTGAAAAGCTAAATGCCTTGTTCAAAGCCTGCAAGAGTATCTGTGGCAGAGATTAAAATTCAGCAGTTGTGAGTGCCAGATCCTAACAGAAATCACAGGTCCAAGGGAAGAACCCTCAGTGCTTTTGTCATTAAGCTCCATCATGTTTCTCATGGTTGGATGAACTGTTGGAAACTCAACAAGCAGCAATTTGCTCAAATGGATAAAAAGCGCAACTGTGATCCTCAGATGGATGAGAGGTATAAAATTCATCATGAGCAAAAATGTTCTTATAACAAAGCCACCTAAACCAGCAGATTTAGTGACACAACAGAAGGAGTAACAAAAGTTTGCTCTTACGAGAGATGCATCTGGCTCAGATAATTATTTGGGATTCAGATCAGCTTCTGAGTTGGTGGTGGTTTTCTTCAAGATCAAAATCTTTTGTATTTTAACTCAACCGTGGTTCTAAAGAAGATATTAAAAAGACTGCTCCCGACAAATGGTGTGGATTTTTTTGTTACAATAGGTACCTTTCAGAGGTAACTCTGATGCGTTCATCATTAGATGACTGCTGCTCATCCTCTTTCTCCTGGAAGTATTCTTCTACACACTGCTCTTCAAACTCATACAGTTTTTTTAGCTCTTCATCATTCAGAAATAACTCTGTGCAAAAGAGAAGAACAAAAGAGGAGTTTCCTTTTTCTGAACCTCTGGCAGTCAATTTAAATCCAATTCAGCAGTTTATTTTGGACATGGACATATTGCAGATTGTACTCTTGCACTAACTGAAGAGATGATTTTTTTAAATAGGCAATGAGCACTTAGCTAAGGATGGGCAGAGCTGTGAAGGCAATGGAATACATTATGACCATCATCTGCTTCCATGGCCATCCACGTGGGGCTCTATGTTCTGAATGACTTTGGCACTGTTTAACAGCTGTGCATTGAACTGACCAGATTTTACAGGATAAAGATCTGGGCAATCTCTGCCAGTTTGACTGCTCCTTCATTCAAGTGTTGTTCTTAAAAGGATACCAGTTATAGGCACCAGATAAACTTAACAGATTGTTCACAGATATTCTTTGGATAAGATGTTAAGAAATTTATAATCACATACGAAAAATCCAAGGGGAATACAAGCTTTTGAGAACAATTCATTCTTTATCTGGATTTGTCTCTTTGCGTTTGGAAGGAGCGTTTCCTTTTTTCCTTTTTCTTTTTCCTAATGTGCAAAAATGTTTCCTGTGAAATGTAGAAATAGAGGGATAGTTGTGAGCATCTGATTATTTCCATGAGGCATATAATGAAAATAATAAGTTACAGTTTCAGAGTAGGTTAAGAGAAGAATCCTCACGGTTTCCCAGTGAAATGACAGATAAATCTCTAAATGATAGTGGGGATACTCTTAGTTACAGATAGCTCACAATCAGAGAGCTGACACTATAGCTGACATTTTGAACTGTGAACCCTTCTTCTGAAATTCCTATTTGCCCTTCCCAACACATGGACTTGACTAGAACTTGGTAAGCCCCTGGACTGAGTAGATACCATCTCACTGTTTTAAGAAAGCATGTTAAAGGAGGTCTTCATTAGCATCAGAGAAGTGCAGATTCTCAGGCACCCACGGAGCCCAAGGTTAACTTGATAAAAGTATTGGCCCATACTGTCTTCTGCAAATACACTTGATGGTCAAGGTGAACAAAACTGTTCAGTGTTGTAGAAGCTGCTGCTTTCTGCTAATATGGTGCAAAGAGCTCAGTTTAGGGAAGATTTCTTGCATACTCAGTCCCCTGTCACGCTCGTCCTGGTCTCCATCCCCCTTCTTGCAGCGGCAGCAGATCCGCTTGATGATTATGTAGATGTGGCTGAAGATAATCATTGGTGGTGGCAGGACAGGTCTGTCATGGAATGTCATGATCAGCTGGTACCGCTGGAACTTCCAGACTTGGTTGGATATTGATTTTACCTCAAAGAAGGTATTGCTGAAAGGAAACATAGGTACAGTTTCTATGAGGTCCCTAATCTTACTTATCATTGAGCAAGTACTATGTTGAAAAAAGCAGCAGCTAAATAACCTCATGGAGCCACATGACTTGCTTGGTTCAGCTCTTTGTTGGTGCTACAGAACTAAGGATTAAATTGAACTCATGATTTCACTACCCCTTTTGAAGGTAGCAAACAGAAGGTGCTCTGCACCCCTCAGGCACCACTCAGAACAGTCCTGCTCTCAGACCATTTGCTCCTACTGCACAAATCCCTTAGGTGCCAGTGAAAAGAAACTCGCACGATTTATGCATCACGTAATTGGTATTTTGGGGCTTGGTTATAAACTATTTCTTTTAACACATGCCAGTATTTGATGGTACACAAAGTATTAAATCCATGAAAAGTATTTTGTATGCTAAACTCAGAAGCTTCACGTAGTTTGCCTTTAATATGCTAATCAGCTTGACCTACATAGAAGACTTTTCAAGTTTTCACAAAATGCCCTAAATTCAAACTTTACTCCCTCAAACTTCTGATTTGAAAACATGGTGCATATTCTTGTAAAGGAATTTTTCTTACAAGCTTCACCATTTTTACAGCAAAGTAAGGTGTGTTTTAAAGATGTTTAATTTTGAAATTCAGTTGATATGAAGTTGATAAAATTCAATCCAGAGATAACAATAGTCACAGTTATGAAATACCAACTAAGAGAAAGCAGACTTGATATTCTGCCTTAAAAAAGGCTTTTCAAGCTATTTTTAAATTATCTTCAGACAGCTCACTCCACTTCTATGATGATGATGATACTGGAACTTCTTTTTTATACTTTCTGTCCACTTACTTCCTAACTTTACGTGCTTAGAATATCTACATTCATAAAACCAGTTAAAACATCTCTTTGATTCCTGTGACACATAGCTTTTGCTTTGTTTAGGTTAAGTATACAGGAGACTATTTACCAACGATAAATAACGATCTGCCTTCATTCCGTGTCTCCTTTATAGCAAGAATTGCCCAGCTAGATCTCAACCCCTTGCAAGCAGTCTGGGATGGCAGGAGTTAACAGCATGACCTACTTCCCAAACTGCTGATTCCTTGGTCCTTCAGTCAATAATAGCTACCATTGTAAGATTCTTCCCCTTCTCCCAGCTATGTGACTGGCATTTGAGTACTTTAAATTCATGACCTTTTAAGCTACATACATCAAATGAAAGACAGGCTTTGTGAGCTGCATATTTCTGGGCACACAAAGAACTATTTTTGCATTTGTGACACAAGCTACTTACGCCAACAAGCTCTCCAACACTACATGTCTGAAGGCAACAAAAATGGATCACCTTCTTTTCTCAGGTGCTCTGTTCAGAAAGTATTGCCAGCGAGTAGTTATTCTTTTTTTTTTAATCCCTACATCATGAGAGGAAAAGCATGCAACCTAAGTGCAGGTAGGAAGAACAAGCAGCAGAAATTTATTTAGTTTTACTCCAGATAAGTCCAAATATAGATATGTGCATACTGCACGCTGCTTGGATTGGCCACAGACCTTGGCAACACATCCTTCCTGTTGGTTCAAGGCAATACAGACTGTTTTTTGGGTTGGGAAAGAACTCTGCAAGGCCCTAATTTATTTTTCTAAATGGAAAACAAAACAAGAAGAAAAAAGAAAAAGAAGGCAGATGATGTAGTGGAAATGCCTCCTGCTTTTGATGTCCAGTTTTGTTCTGCTGTTCTCCGGCCGCCTTGCGACTGCCAGTGGCTACACGGGTTTCTGTCAGGTGTGTGCCAGGTTTCACGGATCCTGTTTCTCATCTTTCCAGAGCAACCTTGAGGCCTGTCACTATCCATTAAAAGGTAACTGGAAGTAGCCAGGTTCTCACACACACTGCTGCAATCGCTGGCAAATTCAAAGCCACCTTTCCTCACTCTTCTCCAGGGTACACCCTGTTGCCAGTATTTGCCAGTCACATTCACAGAATAATGAGATTCTGAGAGTGAACACAAACCCTTGCAAAATCAGTTGATGGGCTCCCACAGAAACTTCATCTCGACAATAAGACAAAGATACATGATCGTTTACATACTTGAAGACAGCAATCAGCAGGTTTACCAACAGGATATTTGCCACCAAAAGGTAACAGGCCATAATAGCAGGAGTGAGCCAGGCCCCTGGGATGCACGGAGGGAGGCGTTTACCATCATCATCATAAAGATTGTCCCCACAAGGAGCTGAAGGAAAAACAGGAAAGGTATTTTTCACAAATTGCCTGATACTTAAAAACACTATTCACATTTATTTAATGATGACACACGCATAAACGTTGCCAAATTTTGTCAGTTTATTTCCAGGAGCAAGTATATATAATTTCTACTGCAAATTCTGCTCCTGACTACATTTCCCATATTAGTGAACAGAGAGGCAACTCCTGTACAGTGTGGCTTTCTATTCACATTCCTATGGATTTTCTTTTTCTCACAGTAATAGTTTAAGATAAGATCTTAATGTGTATTAATAATGGAATTAAAACCAAATTCTTTAACCAAGCCTGTAAGCATACCTTGCCAAAGATATAAAAGCATTGCCTTAGCGGTACCAGATTGCTGAGTATAAATTCAACCTTTATGAGGGCCCACTGTATTGAAGAGGTCTTTAATGGCCCTGACCAGCTTCACTGGGGGTTTACACCTATGCCCCCTCTGCACACCTGTCCCTGCCTGAGCTATGTTTCACCCCTGCCTCCAGGATGGACCTTGGATCAGTGTTAGTCCCCTGGATGGACCCTTCTGTCTCTGGCCCTGTATCTTTTTGCCCCTTACTGGACTCCCTAGATGGATCCCAGACTATTACTTGACCAGTCTGGGGCTGTTAATGTTACCAGCAGGTTAATGTTACCAAAAAGATAAAATTATAAAATGAAGATTATATAGTAACAGCAAAGTAAGACTACTGAGAATGGGACAAAAATTGATAATATTGATCAAACTAATGTGAAATAATTCCCTGAAGTAATACTAAGAATACATAGGTTGTCTTGGGTAAGAGCTGTCTTGGAACTGGGTAAATGCAGCAAGTTTGTTCTGTCTGAAAGTGCAGTGCCAACAAAGCAGATTTCAAATACAAGGCTAACTTTTGGAACACTTTGGTGGCAGGTAAAGTTTTTGTCAATCACAGGTTCTTTAGCTGCAGTCTTAGCAAATGTGAAGTCTGACAGAGTTCATTACAGATTGAGTTCATGTGAATAGAAAACACAGTATTTTTAAATATTTTGCAAAAACCCCCAATTCTTTAACCTCAATTGAAAATATTTCAAATTCTTTGAAAACAGACTAAGCTTATTTACTGAGGTCTCCAAGACATACTTGGACTATAATTAATAACATTTATTTTACTTGCTTTTCAAACATCAGACCTACATTTTTTCCTGGTTTTCCTAAGAAAAGTACAGCAGGAAAGTTAAGCGAATCCTAATTTTATTCAAATGGACCAATAAAGTACTGCCAAAACCACAGTAATATTATATCTAGGTAATCAAAGGGAATTATACAATGCCACTTACGCATCATACTTTTAAAAACCCAATTATTTTACTGTTGGTGTACTAGAAACAAGTCTTAGCAACCACTTAAGCTCAGTTAAAACTTCTGATCTGCATTTTGTATTAAAATATTTCTCCTCTGCTTATTTTCAAATGAAATTATTACAGTAGGAAAAAAAAAATTCACACCTGAAAACTGGATGAGTGCTGTAATTAAAGTATGAGTAACTAGTCAAGAAAAAGATTAATGAACATCTCAGCTAAATGAGATAATCAGCTCTCCACAGAGACTTACGATTGATTTCCATGGCATAGACTGAACATCATTCCAAAGGAACGGAATAGAAAAGGAGGCAGGGAGAGAAAAAAAGAAAACAACAGAGTAATAAAGAAACAGAACCCAAAAAAAGATGATTTGAAATACAGTTCTGCTGCCCAGAAAAGATAAGCAACTCAAATGTCAGAACAGTAGAGACATATGCTAAGAAAAAACATCTTTGTTAAAAATGCATTGCATTCTGCAATTTCCTTTTCATGCTGTTTTCCCCAAATGTTATATATGGCAGCAAACTAATGATAATAATATATCACAAAATGCTTCTGGCAGATGATCATTTAAATATACATGATATTTCTGGCGAGTAAACAAAACTGGCGGTCACCACGAACACGAAGCAATTCAAAATTATCACACAAAAATCATTCTTTTAGCTATTATGGAAACATTTTCTCCTTTTTTTTTTAACCACCCTGGCTTTGAATCTGTCAGCTGTTTCTTTTGAATAGCTATTTTTCCATTAATAGGCATGCTATTGCACACTGCAATAAGATCAGTATCATTAATGCCCATTCCGACTACCAGTCTGGACACTTGCTTGTCAATTCCTAAATGCTGGTTGTAAGAAAAATCACACTACTGAAGGAAATTCAACCAGGCTTCTCTATTGTTTAAGAATATGATTCTGTTGAGTACTAGATGCTGATAACTTCTTGCTCGTGCATGTTTTCTAAACAGAGTGAACCAAACAAGAGCTTCCTGGGGTGCATTAGGAAAAGTGTGACCAGCAAATTAAGGGAGGTAATTATTCCCCTCTACTCAGCTCTGGTGAAACCATATCTGGACTTGTGTCTGGTTCTGGGCTACCCCACAGAAATCAGGCATGGACATACCAGAATACTCCAGTCATGGGCCACAGAGATTATTACAGTGATTGGACTATCTGACAAATGAGACAAGACTGAGAAAGCTGGAATAATTTAGTCTGGAGAAGGTCAAGGAGATCTTAGCAATGTTATAAATACCTGATGTTGTGTGGGAGAAAAGAACAGAGGGCCAGACTCTTCTCAGTGAAAGGAGAAGCAGCAGTGGGCAGCGGGCAAAGGTGGAAAGATGGGAAATTCCATTTAAACTGGGTTGTCCAGAGAGGCTGCACAGTCTTCATCCTTCAAAATACTGTAAACATGACTGGACAGTCCCTAAGCAATCTGGGATAAATCTAATTTACCCTGTTTTGAGCAGGAAAGTTCAACTGGATGATCTCCAAAGGTGCCTTCCAAGCCCAGCAAATTCTGTGACTTGTGATGTCCAGAGGACACCCCATCCTCAGAGAAGCAACTGGCAAAGTCCAGCTACCTTCTTCCAGAGGCAAAATTTGATGTAACACTTCTTCCATAAACTGTTTACACGCCTGGGCCTTGCCAAAGCCACACATTAGCACTTGAGTCAGAGTCATATTAGACTGCCCATAGCCATCACTCCCCAATGACTTCTGAGGCTGCTTTTGTGGTGTGCTTACAAAGAACCACAGACAGATTAGAGTGAAAATTTCTTATTGAAAGCCAAAAGACCTTCAGGAGTCAGTCCATAGACTTCCACACAGGAGAAATGTAAAGAACAATTGTAAGGCAGTGTAGAAGAATGCCTTGGATAGCCAGAATTATTTTAATATTAAAACAACTCAAATCCACACACTTCCAAGTTAGTTTATGCTTAGACTACTGACACAGCAAAGCTTCTGACCTGGGAAGGAGCAAGAAGATGAACTTGTACAACCAGAAAGCCCGAACCTTTTGTCCCCCAAATCTTTGGCGCTGCAGAAGAAAGATTTCCAATTCGAAACATGCTGAGTATATAACTGAGAAATTACTGGAAGCAGGAGAGAAGCCTGGGACACGTCTTACACTAAAGAGATGGCTGGCAAGGTGTGAGTTTTGATTTTTAAGGAAATTAAACTGTCTACACCGGCAAACATTCTCAAACTGTAGTGGGGATTTGAATGCACATAGTGAGATAAGGGATAGCCTGTTACAGTCACTTCCTCTCCATGGGAGAATTGTCCCACTTGTGAGCCAGGATAAGCTCAGGATCTCTTATGTGCACCAAAACTGCAGTATCAGACTGCAGATGACTGGCTTGACCTTTCATTTGTCAAGAGTAAATTACTGTACCCTAAATTACATTAATAAAACAAGCATTCATTAGGAAAACAAAGTTGATCTGACTGTACACTGTTGGGAAACAGACTAATGATACTTTATTCCTTTCTAAATAATTGAAGTACACTTTAATGACATTTGGTATAAAAGCTTCTCATGATGATGAATCTTTATGTTTTTGAACTTAGACCTCCAGGTTCTTCAGCCTTCCACTTCCCTACCTGTCAGTATATGCAGGTGACTGAAATAACACATACACAAAGCTGAAACCGCAGCTTGTATTATTTCAGATAAAGTGCAAACTACATGATACACACTAGAGGAGGCCAGCTGCACATTGGACTGGTGTATAAATTTTAAATATTAACACAAAATTAGCAGTAACAGGACAGTTTCCATCTCCTTTAAAATATTCACAGCTATTTTTTCAAACTAAGCAGGTTTTCTATAAGAAAGGCTATTTCCACATCCAAAGCTAATCAAGTGATGTTTGCTTTTTTTGTTTTGTTTTCCCATACGTGTAGAAAAGAACAACATGAGTGATTCATGAAATGGAAACTTTTCTGAAAGCAGACAGATGTATGACTGGGAGTAAAAATGTATGAGCTCATTGCCTGTGAGTTGGAGATGAAAGGATATGTGTATTTTAACCTCCTGCGCAAGGGATTTATTTTTTTCTTCTTCTGTTGGAATTGACTCTTAGTAAACCTTTGAATGAAAAGAGCATTTCAGAACGATCTCTGTTGATCCCTGCAAGTAAACAGAACACTTAACACTGCCACACTCTTCGACAGGAGAATATTCCGGACTACGTTGCTTTCTGCGTTAACTGAATTTGAATATAAACCAAGAGACCAGACATGCAGGTGGGGAACAGAACATTTTTCCGTCTCAGGTCTGCCACAAGAAAGCAACGACAATATAATCATAAAGCAAAAACACTACTTCCAAATTAAAAACAATCTTTAATTTGGATCCGATCATCTGCCTCAGAAACAGGAAACAGACTCTTACTATGAATTCTACTCTTACGGTCTATCTGGTCAGCGAACACCTCTCCGTAGATCATCCAGTAGGGCATGTAGAAGATGTTGCGAGCCAGTCTCCAGGAGGGCTCCTCGTCTGGGTGCAGGATAGCCTGGCGGGCTACTCCAAAGCTCATCAGAACCACAAGCATGATGACCACGAAGTACAGCATGTCAATCATCTGCATGGAGAGACCACAGGGAGGCTCTCAGCACCACCAGGGAGGACAGTGGCACCAGCAGGTCTGTCTGCCAGCATGCATTACAGCAAAAAAGAAAGTAGCAAGAGAGAATCTTTTTGACATCATTCTTTAAGTACTACTCATGAATTAAGCATACATACAAATGCAGAGAAAGTAGTTACTTAAAGGAATACCAGATTATATTTAAAAATACTTAAAATGCTAAAATCTTTGCTATCTCTGTTCTCCTTTGCATCAAATGTGCTATGCTGTGCTTTCAGCACAGACCTCCTCTGTGGTTGCAAAGAAATGATATAATCATTGCTCTACCATCTCCTGTGCACAGCTGATGGTTTTCTGGATGATCCTGCTGTATCTGCAATCTGTTATTGCATGAGTATAACATCTTGTGTGTGTGTGTGAAATTCACACGGCAACTTTTCACAGGCTTTATTCAGCGTCCTACTTGATGGAAAACCTCTTTTTAAACCAGAATGGAATTTAGTTTCCCGTAGAGTTCTTAAAACATAATTTATAGCAATTTAGGCACTAACCATCTTTCCAATCATCATGACGTAAGGTCCCAGATATTTGTTCACACCAAAGATATCTAGTACTCTAATGTACCAGAAAATGATATCTACGCAGTAAATCACTCTTCCATAACCCATGTAAGGCTGGTTCTGCAGGCGAAGAATTGCTCCTATGATAAATACTGAAATAGCCACCAAGTCAGTAATATTCCAGTATTCCTGGAGCCAAACTTTGACTTTTTGGCTCAGCTTGCCAGGCTCTGACATCAGAATCTGAAACAAACAAACAAACAAACAACAAAGAAATAATTAGAAAAAACTCCAAGTTACATTTTTGAAGTAATGGTCATGAAAAAAGACCAATCTTGTCACATTCAATAGGTATCTGAGGTCCCCTCCATTGCCAGCAAAATTTGTTTCTAGCAAGGATATTTTTAGTTACTAGTATATTTTAGAATATGAGACTCTTCTCTCTCCTGTATGGCTCCTCAACCCTGTGCACACATACATGCCATTACAATCTCTATAATCTTTTACAATGAGTGGGCTTCATTCTAAGGATTATGAGATGTTGGTATGGTCAGGCAGGCTTTACCTCTCTGACTTTCTCCAAAGCCAATGTCACAATGTAGGAGATGACAATCCATTCCTGGACTGATGGCCACCGTTCCATCCGCACCAAGATGATGTAATTAAATAACATCAAGTAACCAAGGTATGATATCTGCCAAAAAAGAAAAAAAATCCTTTATGGACTCTAGGTGATGGATCCTAGGATCCCTCCAAATTAGGCAGTGTTCAATTACTCAAGATGACTTACACACACACAC
>VZTE01003320.1:358770-441372 GCA_013397775.1 Eulacestoma nigropectus | reverse complement strand
CACACACAAAAAAAAAAAAAAAAACCAGTCTCCACTAATTTCCATTACAAAGTCTTGGATTATGAGTGTAAGCCAGTAGAGCTAACACTCAGTTTTCTATAACCAGTGGTGTAAATGTCAAACTGGTGGTGCTGGTGTCTCCAAGCCGCACAGCAGCCACTGGTGACCCAGCCAAACTAAAAAATTCTGAGACCTTGGATATCCAGAGTTAAGAAATCAAAAAAATTCAATGGCTTTGCAAGGAAAAAAAAACCTGCAAGCAAAACAGTAACAAACCAACAGATATTTCAGGGAGAAAATGGATTTTTCTAAAGAATGGAATATTCAGTGTGAAATGTTTACCCACCATCTCAAGGCAGATGTAAGGCAGAACAGGGAGTAAAGTTGTGAGCAGCACCTGTCTGGAGGGGTAGGGATAATAAAGAGCCATACATCCCACTTGTTTCTCCATTCTGTAATGATATGGTTGAGCCCATCTAGGCAGAATACACTCTTCAGCTGAAGCCAGAGGCATACAAACTTCATTTATCAGTCCCTCTTCCTACACTTGTTACTTAAACCCATCTATATGGACAGCAGGTTTGCAAGTGTTTTGGTTACTTTAAGTAGCTCCCAGTCTCAGGAACAAGTTTCTTGCTGAAGCCTAACTCAGTAAGAGCAGGGAAGGCTGCATACGTTTCAGAGAAAAAACACCAGACAGAAGGCAGTCAAATCCTCTTAGCTGAGGGGCCTGATAATGCATGAAAGCAAAGCCCCCTTAGCTCAGTTCCCTAATAATTTTGCTAATTAGGACACTCATATGAACCTGTGTGTTGAGGCTAAGTGTGAAATATTCAGCTGCTGAAGACCCTTACGTGCACAAGAAAAACTATTTCCTTCTCCACAGGAAGCAGGCCTGCTGCAATACCCTCCACACTGGCACAGCCATGGGCCTCCAGCAGCTAAAGGAATCACAGATGCTGTGGAACATATGATCTAGACAGCTGAATTATCTCATTTGTTGAAAGAAGCAAAACCAGTAATTCTAAAGCACTCTAAACCAGGCCCTTTGTGCCTGGGGCTTTTTTAGTCTACTAAAATGTGATTTCTTTGCACTGTAAAACCATGTTGAATACTTTTCTTTGAAATTAAATAGGAATTTCACTTTTAAATTATTAACTCAGGCAGCAGAAAGGGATCAATATAGTGTTTTGTGATTAATATGTGCTAAAACTAAAAACCTCCATATTATTACAACCTATCAGGTATCAGGCATCCTAATTTTGAATACATAAGAAACCAGTATCCCTTTTACAGGGCACACACAAAATTTATGAGCAGTAGCATGAATACATGTTCTATTATAACAGTTTAAGACCAGATAATTCTTGATGCAATAAATAGAAAATTAGATGCATGTCAAAAATAAGTATTTCACTTTAGATTGGTTTTAATTGTTTTAATGAAAGTACCTATTAAGTCTTAGCAGACTGGGATCTGTGCTTCCATCTAGGCTGCACCCATCTGAGCAACAGGGCAAATGGCAAGCACTGATACTACAGGGTTACTTCTTGGGTCCTTAAAGAACATTTCAATGCAGGACAGGAGCCAGGACCTTTAGAAAGCAAGAGAATCCAGCCTAGTTTGGATTGAGTGGCTGGATTGTGGAGCTTGCACTTAGTTTGGTGTATGCCACACAGAGCCTCCTTCACAGCACGTAGGAGCTTTAGAGGCTGACAACATAAGCTTCAGTTATTCATTCTGTTTCACTGTCTGTGCATTTTCTCTAAATAAAGGGAGTGCTTTACTCATAAGATTCCATATAAGTCAGTAAAATATTTATTTATTACATGGTTATTACTTTTACACTGGAATCCTTTCATTCTCACAGGTGTGGGGAAAATGATCACTATCAGTTTAATCATCATGACTTACTGTGTAGAACCAAAATTTTACGATAGGTGCGTTATAGAATTCGTAGATCTTTGTTCCAATTGGAAGGCTCTGTTGTTTTTTCTTTCCATTCTCTTCATCCCCTTTTCGGGAGCCTGTATCTGCATTTGCATCCTGGAAGACCAAAGTTGTCAGATTTCATCAATATACAGCAGTAAAAACAGTAACTTTTCCTCAACCACAGCCTCAGGCAACTGTTAACTATGCAGGGATTCCCCTGAGCAACAGACCTCTTTAAAAAAGTATATAAATAGAGTTCCATAAATCCATGGAACTACACAGACACTGCATGTGCTCTGAGAATCCAGTCTATGCACTCTGAAATTCTTCACTGATTTTATCCCACAGAGGCAGTTGAGATTTTAACCTGAGTGAGCTACAGCATAATGAGAAAAGTCAGAAAAATGAGCACTCTTGAGATATTAGAACTTTCTAATAATCTCCATTACTGACCGCATTTTCCTCCTCCTTTTCCTTGCCTTCCTCATTTTCTTTTGATGTCTGGTAAGAATAGTCATCGTAACTCCGATACTCTAAGAAAAGGATGGTGGGAGGGAAGAGAATTCCCATTATAACCTGTAAACAAGAAAGAATTCAACTCAGTATTTGTTTACATTATGGATTTCATAACAAGGTACGTCCCAAACTAAAATTTTCCTTTGTATATTATTCAAGATACTCTGCCATCCTCAAGCCTAAAAAAAAAAGAGTAAGTACTTAAGAGGCATTGGCATTGGTTATGCATGAAATATGGCACCCTGGAAAGCCTCCCATCTCCACAAACACTCTGCAATTAAGAAATTGTGCTCCAAAATTAGTGTGCAGAGAAACATCATGGAATGGACAGAGTGGTGGTTAGAAGAGGCCTTCAGGTTTACTACTGGAATTTATAATTACTTCAGTCACCTACTATAATTAGTTTTAACAGTTAAAAAAACGATGAAAGGTAAAAGAATCTTTGCAGATAGCATTGGGAGAATTCTCTTACTATACGAGATTGCTTAGATACAGAAACACGAGTCAAAGTACAGAAAAGGAGCAGAGAAAAGAAGGCAGGTAATGAAACTAGAACAAACATCAGGAGGTTGATTAATTCGTTGGAGAAAAGAAAGGAAAATAATAAACACATTTAGGAAGTACTATGATGCAATCTTCAGGCAAGACACTTGCCTGAAGATTTCAAACAGGTTTAAGAGGGAGATACGGCAAAGTGGAAATAAACTGAGAATGGCAGAGACAGTACAACGTGTATGTCAGCAAACTTGGGAATCTGACCTGGGAAGACAGATACAGCACTTTGTCAGTAAGGGGGATTTAGAGGAAATAAGGAGGTGAGCAGGATGGGCCTCCATATAGGTGACAGCAACTGCATAACTCAACAAAGAAAGGATTATATTCACATTAAAACACACACAAGCAAACACTGCTCTGCTTCCTTAGCATTGACTCACTCATGTTTCTCTTCTGTGAGAGCCCCCTCACATTACTTGTTTTATTGTAAATCAAACAATTAGGAAATACTAAAATCAGTAAGAGAGACTGCATCATCAAATCACAGAAGCAGGAAATAAAAATCACATGGTTTCACACAATGCAATTGCACAGATTTCACTCTTTTCAACACTGAGTCTCAACTGTGTCCTCTGGTATGGTATTAAGCAAGGAGCATGTGTCCACCTGGTTCATTTTATCTCTATTCCCATTGCATGGACCCCTAACGATATTTTTGCTTGTACGCAACTGATTTTTAATAGAAGAAGTACGTTCTCAAGTAACAAATCTCATGCTTTATTGAAAGCCAGAACTTCTCTCTCAGATTCAAATAATGTTAAGTCTTTTATTGGAGTTATATTTTCCTTTATCATGGTGTAATGTTTCTGAGATATCCTGAATTTGGAAATAAAAGAAATTAGCTTTAAAACAGATATGTTCTTAAAACATCTCTAAGTAAGCAATTTTTTCCATGCAAACACTATGTATGACAAAGTGCTCCATGCAACAAACTCTCTTTGGAAATGATGCAGAAATACCTTCAGGCCGGGGTTTTTCCGCATGCGCAGTCGCCCCATCCACATGTCTGTTAGGAGCATCTGGCTGCAGGTGTGAGCAATGAAGTCCCTGTGTTTAGCTGCCACAGCCAACTTCAGGCAGGTAGAATTACTCCAGTTTTTCAGTTCATAGGTCAGCAGTTTCATGGCAACCTGCTCATCATGTTTGTAGGACTGATCCAAGAGTTCAACAGCCAGCTGGCCAAAATCTCTGGAAGATACAAGATAAGATCAGTGAAGTTTGACTTTGAAATCAGTTTGCTTTGGAGTTTTAGCTCTGTTCACTGGGCATCATGTTTATCCACACACATGTATAGTGACAAGAACAACTGATCTCAAGCTTGATTTGGGACGGTCTACAAAAGTTCCAAACAAACTGTTAATGAACTGAGGGAATTCACTTAGACCACTAACATCTTAAAGGCAGTTTAGATATCTCATCAGATACTCCTTAATTTATGTGAGTTAAATTATTAAATTCTGAAAATAACTTTGTGAAATAAAACTAACTAGTTTTACATAGAAGAGCTGAAGAGAGAATGCATTCTGTCAGAAAAAATGCAAGTCTTCTCCTCGCTAGTGTTGCCTTGCGATCCCAAGACCACATTTTGCCTTGTCTGTAGTTGATAAATTGGCTCCGAATGGCATTCTGTGAAACTACATTCTAGAAATGAATTGTACTTAACTAAAAGTAAAGCTTCTCAGCAAGCTTGTATCAAATAGACATAAAATCTGCTCTGCGTCTACTAACTTTGAGTTGTTGTCCAGATCCTGAGAGATGTCATCCACCAGCTCACTCTCAGAAGACTCATGGGCCATAGACTTGTAGAGTTTACAAGCCACAAGTGCCTTGGCCATGGATTCCTCCCCTCGCTGCCAAAGGAAGAGGGCCATCTTCTGCCGTTTCATAAGCACAGCCCACACCATCAGCTCATGAAAGGGGTACTGAAAGCGGCTGACTTCCGGGTCATCCACATCAATATCAATCTCTTCCTCCTTTTTTTTCTTTTTCTTCTTCCCTTTGGTGGGAGGCTCATCATCCTGGGAAGAAAAGAAGAAAAATGATTCCCATCAGTTTCTAATAGCTCACCTGACAACAGCACCATGCACGGAACAAGTGCTGAGAGGACACATTAATATTCAAAGTTCTAATTTGGTTTTGCTGTTTGCTACAATGAATGCAATAGGACAGAGCATGCACTGGGTAAGCACACACAGACTCGTATTTTACTCAGGGTGCTGTTTCTTGTACACATAATTACAAGTCACCCATCCTGGAAAAGTGCAGTAGAACCCCTCGGTACTGAAGGCATCCCTTCACACTGCATTGTACAGATCTCTATTGCACGTGGAATTGCACAGGCTGGTCTGCAACAAATTAATATTTAATTAATTCCTCTGCAGTGTCAGTGGGGCTCTAACAAAGCTGAATTCCCTATGGATAGGCTCCACTGTAATTTCTGGTTCCGTATGTCTGTGTCTATCCCTGCAGAGCAGTGCTGCACATCATACAGGTACTTTTCAGACTGACGTGCAGGTCATGGCAACATGCAAAAGGCAAAGACAGGCACACAGCATCCTTAAGAACAGCAAGACACTAAAGGGAGTCTTCACCTTGGAATAAGCAATCTCCTCTTATGTATGCAGTGCACACGGAAGGTATTAAACATCCCATTTCTTAAAGGGATAGGGAGGATAGGCCATTACTACAGGAACCGACATGGAAGTAACTGAAGGGAAGTAGTGACAATGAAGCAGGATCCTGAAGGGAGAAAAGCCATGATTGGGAAAATTAGGGTTTAAAAAACGTAGGAAGAACATTGCATAAGTGTAGACAGAGCTCATCATCATTGTAGATCTGGATTCGAATTTCAGAAGTGGATTGCAAGTAAAAGAAATTGCTATTTGACAAAATCAGTTCTTGTTCAAGCAAGCTCAGCATAACGCACTATTTTTCAACAAAACATGAACTTAAAATCCAAATTCAGAGTTCAGCCTCCCATCCTGGGTTTCCAAAGATGACTCTTCAGCTCAGCAATTGAGCATTCTTCAGCAGTTTTAAGAACTGTAAGTGGTGACCTCTGTCTTCTATGAAAAATTCAGGGGTCATTAATTGCACTAAGTCTTGATCATCTCTGAAGCACAGGACATAAAATCTCAAATGGAGGACTAAAAATTAGGTCCTCTACACACTAGGAAAATCAAATAAGAACAAACCCCTCTGTAAGACAGAAAGTGCTGAGGAATCTGAACTTCCTGTTTTAGAGCTGCTAACACTGGAAATGAAAAAAAACCAACCCAACCGCATGGAGTCACAGCAATTTACTGACCACTTCAGCCAAAGAAATGTAAATGTTCTTTTAACTTTTTCTTTCTCTTGGAAGAAGGGCTCTACCTGCTGTCAAGTGGAAAGAACACTTCAGTCTGTGCCACATAAAACATTTCTCACTGAAAGAAACAGGAAAATCAAAATGTGCTTTTGGAGAAGCACTGTGATCAATGCTGATCAAAAAGGGTCGCACCTCTGAGGGGCTGAGCTTTTGGCCTTGAGCCAGTAGAAAATAGGAAGCTGATCAGAGAGATTAAACATAACCTCTTTCAGAGGTTCTCTACAGATTTTCTCTGTTGAGAAAAAGGCTGCTTATCTGCCTGGGGAAATAGGGGCATCTGTGTGTGGGTATGGTTCACATCAACTATAACACAAGCAGCACGAGCACCTACTGTGTTTGAGCACTATCACAGCATTAATAAAACCCCATTTCCTAGAGAAATGCACCTGCCTCTTGGTGTCAGTGCTTTCCTGGTCTACAGTCATTTTTTTTCAGAAACAAAAGCAACTACCTCCAAAACAGAGTGAGTTTTTAGGCATCACCCCAGATTTGTTTCTGCTCAATTACAAATTTCTGCAGACACACAAGCAATTGACATAGGGGCTGGACCCAAAATTCTGGATCAGCCTCACTGTTTACAAAGCATGGTGCCATCACAACAGCAAGGATATTTTATAGTGGAGGACAGCATCTGACCACCTTGGATTTCACTCCAGTAAAATGTTTTCTCTATGCTAAAACATCATTAAGCAGAGAAATTGTTATTTCATGGTTAAAGGAGATTTTGCCTTAAGTAGCACTGCTGGACTACATTCTCTTTTCAATGTCATTAATGTATACACACGAATAATTAAATCTACGATATGTTCCAACATGAAGCATCTTATCACATAACAGTGCTAAAAATTGCCTGAAGACTATTAAGCAGAGCTTTAGGCGGTTCTAAAGATGCTGTCCTTAAAAACCAGTCAGAAATATTTCATACAATGTTTGCAAAATGGAATATACTGTCTAGTTGAAATTTTCTGTAAATCACAGTAATGAAAAAGCTGAGACCAAGAACAGAACTGTACCAAGAAATGTTTTGATAAAACCAGTATTTTAAATAAACCCAACTTACCTCCATCCCAAGTAGTTTAAGAGCTTTTGGCTGAATATTAAAAAATAGAAAAGAAAACCAGTTAGATGGGAGGAAAATTTGAAAGACCAAACAATACTAAGCAAACCCATTTTCATTTACAAATGTACAGCATTTATTATGAAATTTACTGTTATAAACAATTGTACCAATAATGCCACAATTAGTTTCTCTTCATTTTAACTGTATTTGCAGGAATGCAATGGGTTAGGTAATATCTATCCTGCACTCAAAACAAAGATTGTAATTCAGACTGAAGAGTTAAATGAATCATTTGATAAACAGTGCTTTGAGAATTAAAATCATCACATGGTCACAAAGGCTCAAAGAAAAAATAGCGCTTCTAAGCACACCACAGTTAGAAATACTTGGATTGTAAACTACTGGAAGAAGAGGAAATTCACCTCCAGATCAGTGTATTCACCACCTCCTGTGTCCTTACATCCTTTAACACAGATGTCTTACAACTTTCTTATAAAATTTCACTCTTGGAGTTTCAACTTCTACCTTGCAGCATTTCTTTAGAATTTAATATGCAGTGTTTCACATAAACAAAGGAACAGATTATTACTTATTTTTTAACATCAGCACAATGGCCACATCCAGAATGAACTCATTCTTACCCTCTTTGGTCCAAATAAATTATTATAAAGAGTCCGAAAACTTTTCCGAGTATAGTTGCAGCGATAGGCTCCACCCATGAGATATTCCAGGACAAGACCAATATCTATTAGGCTGATATGATAATCTGGTGGAAGATTTCCCTACAAAAAGAAAACCCCACAACTTAATAAAGATTTAGGATAAGAAAACATGACACAGATTAAATTGCCTGGCTAGACATACGTCATGATTAAATTGGCACATGGGTATTATTTACAGCCACTGGCTTCAGTCTTTGAACATTTGTATTTAAATTAATGGTAACTGATTCACATAATGGAAATTTTTGGGGTCATAGCTTTTTGGTTTTGTTGTTAGCAGAATTCATAGCTGTGAACAAATTTTCATTTAATTTACTCATATATCACTGTCCATACAAGTTTACTTTGTTTACAAAGGTTATATTGCTGAAATTAAGAAACTTTGTACTGATTATCATTAATCCAGTATAAAAGCATGACTATTTCATGGTGAATATCCTGACATTCATACTTTACATACTTTTTAAATGGAAACTTACGTTTCATCTTATTATCTACGGTTGAGACTACAATGCAGACCATGATTAATGTGCAGCCCAGAATCAAGGCAAAAGGCAAACTCTAATTTTGGCGGTTACAGCTAAAACTGGATAATTGTATTGACTCCACTGGAAAAAAAACGGTGCTTCATTGTACAAGCTACATCCTACAGCAATGACTGATTCTACAGCACCACTGAACAGCAGCTATGATGAAACAACTACATCCGAAGGAAGCACATCACCTCCAAGTTAACCCAACTGAATCCCCGGGATTGCCGCTGAGGGAGGGAGCATGAAAATGCAATGAAAAAGAGGAGAGACAGACAGCAGAACGCAGAGGAACATTAGTAACACTCAAAGTGACAACACTGAATGAGAAAAGTGTCAAAGTATGAAGCAGATGAATATGAATTATACATTAACACAGTACTGCACAATTCCCACTTCTGAACCTCCCTGGAATAATTGGGAGTTTTCCTTGCAGAAACAAATACAGGCAATTCCATGCAGCTGAATTTTTTTACTGAATAAAAACTTCAAAACCTCAAAGACAGAAAAGACGACAAATCTCACAATGACCCTCCCTATTCACATATAATGAACAAATTTTCATGTAATGGAAACAAATGAGTAACAAACTTAGGACAGAAGAGATTTTCTCCCAGGTAAAAGTCGGACTGGTGGCAGAAAAGTAACTAGCAAACACACAAGGAAACAAACAAAACGGAACAAATTCTGCATTCATGGGAGAGGCTTCCAGTTAACCTAGCAGGTCTCTCCTTCCACTCCTCCCCCGTAATGCTGCATTGGGAGCTTCTTGTATAGAAGAAACATCAACCTAAATCTCAAATGCCATATTACACTATAGGAGCCAAATCTAGTTAACCCCTTACCTTAGTTTTTATATTACTAGCACTGCCATACCCAATTTAGACTGACGTCACTGTTTGCCACAGGAAGACATTTAACTTTGCTTTTCTTAACAGCTGCCACCTAATTTCAACTGTCTGCTCCCGCCATGCTATGCTTACTTTTACTGTTGATTCACATGGCTAATGCAATCACAGAAATGTAACACTGCTTACCTTTTTCACATCTCTAACTAGCAAATGCAGCGTATTTGGCGGACCCAGTCTCTGAAACAAAAATAATTCATGATCCATTAGAGCTTCAATTCTTCAGATTTTTTGCAAACATGAACATAATTAGTGATCTGGCACCTTAAGCAGAACTTTAGACAACAACCATGTGCCATCACACCCCAGAGGGGTGAAAAGAAGGAAGCGGCTACAGTGAGAAATACCTTTCTATCAAGGGCTGTGTAATATCCCTTTTTTATAAACCTTTCTGTGGTGACTCAAGGCACATGCAATACAGTGGCAAAGATATCACAGGGCATTTTAGTATTTCTGCTTACTCACAGTGTTATAAAGTTCCTCCAGGCGAGGAATAGTCAGGAAGTGCTGCATGTTCACTCCATTCTCTATAAGCAGTTTCACAAAGTCCACTCGATCCAAGACCAGCGCATCCAGCATAGCCTGCTCCAGGGAATTCACCTGAATAGCAGAACAGAGAATGTTAGACCACACGAGTACAAATGAGTTGGTCGGGTAACAACAACCACTTTCACTACTTAGGATATGGACTGAGTTTCCAAATATGTTGATTAGTCTGCAAGTAAAAAGGAATTTATAAAGTAATATTTTGCCCATATGCAAGTGAATAGAGATAGCAGAGTTCTCCAAACCTTCAGCAATACAACTGTAGCTTTCAGTCTTGCAACATGTTGCTGTCAACCATTTTGTTCAGTATTTTTAACTAAACCAGGCATACCATGTTTGACACGTTATGTGAAGAAGGGATTTACTCGCTCATCGTGATAGGAACAAGTTAAACTAACACATACACAGAAGGATGATCACTGGTCTTCTTATTTCCTTCTAAATGCAGGGAAGATGATGCTGCAGCTCAGTACTGACTTGTGCAGTTGAGGTATGGCTGCATGTGGTGCACATGGGATGAGAGAGGGATTCTTGTCTCAAACACTGAACAGCCTTCCTGCAGAATCTACTGCTGATCTTGTGGAAATGTGCAAATAAGCATTCTACAGAAAGCGTGTATTTTCCTTCTCTCTTTGTACCTCAGAATGAAAAAAAAAATCTTCAGCAGTTTTAATACAAAAACTTTCATCTCACCCAGTTCAGGAGTTCAAGTTTTCTTGGGTCTGTTTCTTCTTCTGGTTCTTCTTTTGCTTTTCCTCCCTTTTTCTTCCCTTTTCCCTTCCCTCTGCCTGCTTTAGTCTGAGGTGCTGGAGATTTCTTTTCCTTCTCAGGAGCTGTACCATCAGGAGCTGTAAGGCTTCCTAAAGGCTGTATTTATAATGCATTAAAGTATTAGAAATTTAATTGATTGTACAGTAACTATTTAATTGAGTACATTCCCACCAAGCTCAGCTCTCAGTCACCACTTCTCAACTAAAAATGATAATTTCTCTAAGTTTAACGGCCTTTCTGCATAGTCACTCGACCCTTTTTTAAAAGCTGTTATGTCTAACTTAGTAACATTGAAAGTCAAAGCATTGAAGGAGATTGACTGGGGAGGATTTCTCTCGAAAATAAAATCAGTGTGAGAGGATTGGGACACTTCGGTTCCTCTGCTCTCTCTGAAAGCATTAGTCAAAATAAATAACAACAGGAGCTGGACTGAAAGAGTTTAACAAGAATGCTGCATGATGCCAAATAGCATCCATACTGCGGAGCAGAGTGGAGAGGACAGAGAGCCACTCACCGGTTCATTTCCGTTCTGCAGACAGTATTTCTGTTCATACCTCTCGAGAAACTTTTAGTGTTCACCTGAAGTCCTTCCCCTTTCCAACCTATCTTCCCAGGGCAGAGGCACACATGCACCACACTACTTGTCTGTGATTTGGAGGCTTAACTTGCTCCAGATAATGCTTAGGTTACATAAACTCCACAGACAGGAAAACTGGATTACAACTACCTGTGCTTTGCACTGACAGCTACCGGACCAAGCCTTTAACAGGGCTTCTTTCCTGGGGTTTTATTAGTCCTAAAAAACTCTCCTCTGCCCAGCTACCACAAATCCATTCAAAAGCCTGGACAAAACTGCAACTGCCAAGTGGCAGCACACGCTGGTCTGAAAGCAATCTCTATGAACCTGGAATGACAGTGAATCCCAACTGGCTGGTACTGCTTCCACAAACTGCTGTGCAGTACAATATGAAACAGGCCAAAGCAGTAACAGGTTTCAGTTCTTGGTGGAACCTCTGAATCTAACCACAGTAATATGGAGATTGGGACATTCCATCCAATTAAACATTTAATAGTAGTTATACCTCATAATCTTTAGGATTATTAAATCCTCTCTGTATAAGCATTTTAATGAACCTTGAATATTGAAATCATCACATTACTAGAATTGAAGGAATAAAACTGCATGTGCAGCAACATTTGTTTAAATTTAATTATACAGGCTTCCAAATGAAATAAATCTCTCCATTATGCACAGCATGCACATGAATGGTATTCCTTTGAGTGTCATTTTATTGCATGGTTTCAAGAAAGACAACTAAGCAAAAAACCCACTGTAATTCTTTCCCTTCATTCTTACAGCCCCTTTCAGGCTGCTCTCCTCATGACACTTTAGAGTAATTCAGCATCAGATAGTTCACACAATAAAGCAAAAAACATCAATACAGTGAGACATGAAAGTGGCTTAAACAGAGGATTTTAGTTACGCAGATGAATTGCAGTAACTAGGTAATTCACCATTGCTGCTAGTGCAGCATCAAAATCCAAAGTGTAAATACTACACAACTTAATTTAAAGTACTGACAAACAAAATGACAAAGAAAACTTTGTCTTACTGGCCAGTGGTGTCCAAAGACAAAGATTTGGCTGCGTGCAATGTCTACACGATTCCAGGCCAAAGCCAGGCTGAGCTGGTCTGGAGCAGATGCATTGGTACCTAAAGAGAAACACACAGATGTTTCATATTTCACACACGATGAAACAAGACTGGACAACCTTCTGCAATAACTAGAAAACAGCAAGCCTGACTCTGTATCATACCATTAGATACCATTAGAATAATTCTGCCACAAAGCAGTGGATTCATCAAATTGATTTATAGCATCTTCTATTTAACCCATAATCCTAATTTCCAAGGGATTAATGAGATTATCTCCCATTTTTTTTTAAAGCTTCCCCATAGACTTTTATTCTGATTCTAAAGACAGACATTTAACGCTCCTAAAAGACCCCTCTCAGCTCCTCTGGCTGATACTGTGGATAAGAGTGTAAAAATTCCTCTCTTTATTCCTTAGCTTTGGGAACTCCAGTGATCCCATATTGAGCAGGTGTCAACTACTATACACCTGCAGACAGAAAACAGTTGTTTCAGCAAACATAACAAACCCCAAATAAATATGGAACCAATCCTATTGCTCTAAGGTTTAAATGGCACAATCTGAGATCTGGAAAAATCCAGGTAGCCTTTTATCTTCCCACTTTTTTTTTCTAACTTTATTAATGTATGCTAGAACTGCAATAAAATGAGCCGAAATATCAGCAGTACGGTTGTTGCAGCACTCCCATCCCAGGCTTTCAAGGGAGGAAAGTCAAACAAAACTTCCAATCTAGATTTTACGCTTCACGCTAATCTGAACTTGAACCAAACACGTTCAGGTACTTGCTAGAATCCAAGTGAAGAAATCAAAGACTTAAACACAAAGAGTGAACCTCAGAGTATAAGAATGTCTTCTTGGGATCCTTTTGTGCATCCTCTCTAAGTGCTTGGAAAACCCACCTTTGAGGAGAGCAGTTAGGATGGACATCTCAATGTCGTGCTGCCCTTCGGAGCCCATGCGGAACACAGTGATCTAAAGGGCAGCACAAAACCAAACACATAAAATTACAGCACAGGAAGGAGAGAGGCTAAACATGTGCACAGAAAATAGAGCAGAATGGTGCACCCTTATTATTTCCTACAACTTCAGATTTTTCAAAAAGTACAGTTCCACTAAATTTTTCTTTGAAATTTCATTTTCACGAAAGTGTTTAATTAAATTCTTTTAATGATGTTATCCTAAAATATTCCTGCATTGGTAAACATGACAAACTTGATGAAAATCTTCACCAAACCGATGAATTTTAAAAAGTAGTGACAAAACTGCCATGCAAAACTGATTGTCTTCTCATGGTTCTGTTACTTTCCAGTAGTAATGGAAATGGAAATGCTAGTTACCCAAGAGAATTATCATAGCCTCCATTTTGTTGATGATAACACTCAAATATTTTTTAGCTGCAGGATATGTTACAATCAAAAAGGCAGGACCAAGGAAAGAAAAGCAATTATTTATAGTCTCATTTGCTTAGTTCAGTCCATTACAATTCAATGATTTTAAAAATAGTAATTAATGTCAATCTTAGCCACTTAACTACATATTAGAAGATTAATAATTCAAAAGCAGAATAACTAAATATTCTGTTAACGAAGTTAATACCGAATGCAGACCAAAAAAACCCCAAATTCTTCATTTTCCAAAAGCAACTATTCACATTAACTACTGAGAATAGCAATTTTCTCAACAAGTTAGAATATATTTTGCACGAATGCAAAGCTACATGACATTAGAAAAACAAGAACTATAGAAAAAATACTACTAATTAACAAGAACGGACAAAACTATCAACAGAAAACCATAACCATAAGCATGCTTAGGCTGCACAGGCAGTGTCTGAATTTTGCTGAGTAAACCAGGCCTGCCCTGATGCACATTTTAAATTGAAAACAGTCTGACTAAGGCAGCTGTGGGCTCTCTTCTCTCAACCAATTTTTCTAGGAAGGCTGACTCTCTTTCAGTCAGCTTATCAGAGCCCTGTTTATTACCAACTTTACTTCCAGTGAAGGTGTATGTATGGAACTCATCTTGCCTTCATATTTACAAAAAATCACTGTAACAATTAGTCAAACACTCAAGGATTCATTTTGCCTGCAAAAGCACAGCGAACACAATTTCAATACACTGCGTGAATGTCAAAGACTTTCTTTTCCTGAGCACACTTTTCTCTGCAGCTGGGATATGGGAGACAGGCAGGAACCTGAGTGAGTGGTACAGCACATAGAGCAGACCTGCAGCAAACCAGGAGCAAGAAAGGGTGGGGTCTTCAGGAACACATTGTTTCAGTTGCTTTTGAAAGGCCTGCAAAGTCCCCTTTCCTGGAAGGAAAGGCCATTAAAGAGTAACTATGTCAGAAAACCAAAACTGTGGTCATGCACTCTGAATACTACTTGCTCCTAGGAACCTTTTCTTTAACTATCTCTCTACCTTCTGCTGCTGATCCTGGGTTTAGTGCATTTATCTCAGTGTCTTAGTCTACCTTGCCGAAGTCTGCGGAAAAAGATTCCTATCATTTTACACAGGAGAAGAATCTGAAATTTGTTTTTGAGGCTCTCCAGAAGATGGAAACCCTTCTTGGCTTATGCTTATGAATAAACGTTTACATTTAATGGAGCTAAATGGAAAACAAAGTTTAAACTATAACCCTGGGAAAATTGCCCTTGAAAGTACTCTGTGAAGTTTGGTCACAGAAATTACCTTTGTGAACTACTTTTAGGACACTTACAAGTTCTTTTTTTTTCATGCACTCCATAAGAATGACGAACAGCTGATGAGCTTGATTCCTGTTGTAGTTAAAGGTTTTCTGGATGGTAACTAGAAGCTGGTCCCTAAGGGATTCATTTATTATCCTAAATGAAAAATGAGACATAAAAGAAGACATTGCCAGAATGAATAGATACTCAGAAGACCTGCTGTTTAAGAAGCAATAATATACAGGTATTCCTCTTATATATCATAGATATACTTCCGTTAACAAGTTCAGTCTTCAGGATTTTATCACTAGGCCTTACAGGACCCCTACCTTTGCTTCTAAATGTTCCAAGCCCTTTGCATATAGCTAAAAACCCCAAAATACTTCACATTTCTGATAGGTCACCTTGGTTATTGTCTCAAAGAGAAGACTAAACTTGCTAGTGCATCTGAAACCTCGTAACACCCAACTGAGAAACAAATGAACAATCCAAAAGATAATTAAAGAAATGAGATTGAAAACATTCTAGAAAGGTCAGAAATGTTTGATCTCCCAAAGCAATATGAAACAGCCCTTCAATCTTCATCCATTTCCTAATAAAACACATGTATTTTCAGATTATGGCAAACATTGCCAGCAGGTATGAGAGAGATGCAGTAAAATTCAAAGTTCACTGTGAGAAAATGATTGGACTGACAAAAAATTCTCATTATAGATCTGCCTTACTAGATGAACACATCTTAATTATTGGAGAAGCAAATTGGACACTGCATCATATGCACTGGGAGGGAAAGTCATGCAGTGAGCACATCTCAGACAGACTTGATCCTGATAAGCTCTTTCAATTACCTATGAGCTGATAGGAAGAATGAATAAGAAAGAAAAAAAAAAAAGCAAAGTTTGATCTAAACTAAGGAACCTTGTTAGACAGAAAGGAAAAGCAAGTTGGTGAATCATAAATACTGTTGGTGCAATTAAATATGTGCTATGTCTAAACACCAACAAAATCCAGCACAAGAGCTGCTCTCCTAATTCGGCAAATAGCATCCACGCTGCTTGCAACACTACTTGTCTGCTTAGTATTTAATCCAAGCTAAGCTTCAACTTCAGTCAAGGAAACAGGCTCTATCTTCAGCACAAGACAGGTATGCCATACCCTAATTAAGACAATATACTACGTGTTTGCCTGTAAGGCAAAAGCAAGAGAATGAAGGAAGTCCAACATTTCCACAGCTGGTCTGGCACTCTGGGACAATGAAGGTCATTCACACAACACAGCAGAATCGGGCAGTATACATTTTGCAAATCCATGCACTAATGAACCTCAGCCTTGGCCTGAGGAAAAGAGTTACTCCTAGGAACTTGTCCTTGCTTCTATCATGCCCAACCTAGCACCAAGTATAATGCAGCAAACCCTGATGGAGCTTGTACAACAGTGTGCTGACTGAGAGCAAGCTCATTTCAAAGGACCATCCCATGCATTCAAAGTGGTAACAATTTCTACTCATTAACTCCAGGGCTAAGATCAAACAGGCGACAAAAGCTGACTGACAGCAGAATGCCTCTGTTAGCAGCATTTTGTCCTTGAGGGTTTTTTTAAATGAAGCTCTATGAAAGCAAGGCATATAGTCCTACACAGCTTTGGTGAAGATCTTGAAACCTTACCCTCCTTCTTCTGAATACTTGTGTGCAAACGACAGAATGTCGGATGCTCGCCCGCTGCCATCACAGATCACAACTGGGAGAGGGGGTTCTTCCCGCAGACACTCCAAGACAATGGAGATCACATTGGGACCTCCTTCCACTATGAGCCCAACTACAGGAACACCTTGCCCCAGTCCTGCAAAAAACAGAAGGACAGAAACAAGAAAAAAAAAAGTGTCATTGAAACATAGCTTAAGAAATTAAGATACATGGATGTGATGTCTGTGTTAGAGCATCACTTCAAACCAGAGCCCTTAGGAAAAATGATGGCCATTTCATGGCCAGTGTGAGGAAAAACATCCATATGCTGTTTCATGGCCCCAAAAAGAAAGCAGTAAGATGTGTCTCTGCCCTTGCTTTTGCATCAGCTCCATACTGATAACTTATCCACTCAGTGTTGGTGGATGTTTGTAATCTCTCTCGGCAGACAGGAGATACAGATAAAGCAGCTAACATGACTGTCCTATTGCTTCATCAGCTTCACTGTTACTCAGATGGTTCCCAGCTACCACCTTTGACGCTTTAACTCTTCATGGGTTACCTATGGGAAGTCTTCAGTAAGGTGACACACCTATGCTTATTCCTAAGATAAAAGAATGAAATTAGTGTTTTTATCATGAGGCTGAAACGGCTGGCCGATGCAAGAAACGACAGCTGAGCATCCCTTTGCTGTCCCTGCCTCACTATGATCTCCAGGCATAGGATGACAAAGGGAAGCCCACAGGTCACACGGTCTCAGTAGCCTTGGTCACAAGAAACTTGGGGAAATGAAGGACAAAACATTACCTGAATGCTGACTAATTCCACTATCATAAGCATTTGAATTCAGTTCTTAATCTGTGAAATGACCAGCGCTTTATAAAGATGCACTTTTTTTGTTTGGCTGAGAACACGTTCATATTTTCAACCTTGATTGCTCTCTGAAGAACAGGAACACCATGCACAGTAAGAGTAGAAGCTTCCTGACATCCTCCTGTCAGTACACCCCAGCTCTGATAAGGAGGAGTCACAGAGCATGGGCCGGCCTGTGTGTCCATGAAATCTTTAGTGATTCCTCCTGAGATTTCCAGCAGAGGTGCCTGTGCTTGGAGTGATTAAAAAGAAACACAACAACTCCCTGTATGTTGTTACTAGCAGGTGTACTGCAGCCCTTCACACAACAGGTTTCTCTGTGTATTCCCAGCTTTGCCCTTCTCATGACAAAAATCATCAAGCACTACCTAAACCGGAGTCAATATCCCCAAGCCCCAGTGGTATTACAAGGAATGACACAGAACATCTTGTCTCTGGGCCCTGAATTCCTGATCTTCCAAGCCAATGCTCCCTTTTACAACCTCACAGCTCTGCAGCACTTCTGCAGAAGACAAAGATCACAAAAGCAGGCTAAGGTGAGCTGTTTCCATCTGTGGGCAGCAGTACCTGGCACCGCCTCCATGCTCCAAGGCAAGGGGCAGCATTTTCCTGAGCTATTTCTTAGGCTCACCATAGGCAGAGGGAAGTACTTAGAGACTTCCCAAAACATTTGGATAACCCATGGCTGATCTCTAATTGTGCCTTTCAGCTTTACCTGGCACTCTACTTGATTTTTCTGCTCTATCCATAAGAGCACTCAGACCCTATCGGAAACTTCTGTGGAGCTCAATGCAATTGCAATTCTGGATGTTTGTTTTCTCTTATTTTCACAGGCCTACACAGTTTACAGAGGCACCTGTAAGAGGTAAGAAAGGCAACTGGTAGAACTGATGTCAATTCTCCAGTAGCTCTTAACTGAAGTGTGAATTCAAAGACTATTAACATTTTTTTGGACCATTTTTAATGAGGGTTGTGGGGTTATTTTTAAATATTTTTTTTTTTTAATTTCGCCCTTTAAAAACAGTTTTTTTGCACATTAATGAGAATACGTCTTTTAAAAGAATTTTTTTCTAAATAACGATCAGAAAAGTTCTAGAAAATTATTTTAGTGAGGCCATAGTAACTGGAAGAATTTTTAAAACTGCACAAAACTCTAAATATTAAAGCATTAAGATGAAATTGTCTTGATTGTCACTAAAAATCAAAATGCCTGTTAAGTTTATCAGGAAGATCAAAGAATTTTGAGTGTGATATTTCAAATGAAACAAATCCACATACAAAAGAGAAAATAAAATGCTCGCGTGAACATTCGGAATCAGAAATCACTGGGCTGCACAGGATTCCTGTAAACAGGAACTGTAAAAAATCCCCTCATTCTGTGCGTTTACTGATGCTTATGAATTCTAGCCTAGAAGTGCACAAATTCTTTGCATTTCCCTTAGATTCTCACTGCTTTGAAGCTTCTCCTCACTATTATTTGTCAATTTTTCTTCATCGCTTTATGCAATCCTCACTCCATGGTTTTTCTGCCCTGTTTGATGTGGGCTCTTCCACCACTTATCAGACAGCACATGTTCTAGTTCAGTCACACAGTCCTGATCACATTTCCACTGGAAAGAGCTGGAAGAAGCCTTTAATTTCCATACTTTTAAGTATTCCAAGCCCTCCTTCCCTCCCTTCCTTGAAGATGTCATGTTTACAGTTTGCCCCACTCGTACTTACGTGTGTTAATTTTCTGGAGGGAAATGTGTTTTTCCAACTGACGCCGTAACTTTACTTCAGCTCCATATTTACCTAATGTGCCGTTGTCTGCCAGAATGAAGTGGGTGTGGGAACTGTTGAGCACAGAGAGCTTACTTAGAGGGTTTGACATTGTTTGGTAAACTCGTGTTACCTGTGTGTCAAGAGGAGATATGCATCTGGATTAGAACTAAGAATCAAATGGGAAAATGCTCCACACCACCCAAGAGAGGCACACTCAGAGTCTCCTGAGGAAACAAACCAAGCAAACCTTTATAACCAAAACTAGAGGAGAATTAGAAACAGAACTTGCTTTTACATTCCAAATCTGAACTCCTGACAGCACTGTTTTCTTTGGAGGATGACAGTCACATTGTGCATGTTCCCCTAAGCTCATTAACGTGCTCTCCTTGTTCACACACTGTGTTGTTACATAATCCTCTTAGTGCATTAGCAAATACATTCTCATTTGGAGTTCCTAGTAATTCATACACCAATCCAGAGTACCCATCTATAATAAATGCCAGCCTTGCACACATAAAGGCCTTTATGTGATTTACAGAAGTCTCAATGTGCCACCCTGAAGTTAGGACATAAAACTGTCACCACAGAGAGGTCTTCACTAATGAAAGCAATGGAAACCTCTCTAGTTCCGTATTTACTTTGAGGTCATATATGACAACCTGAGAAATATACTTAAACAACAGCTTTTTTTCAAGAAATTCTTCAATTTCACCTTCTAGGCATGCTTTAGAGATGGAAAAAAGTAATACTTCAGAAATATTAACAATGTATTTTGTTACACAGCTGTTTCCTTAAACACTTACATCTTTTCCTATTAGATCTTCCTTGTTTTCTACAATGCCCCACGGTGCAATTCCTATGGCACATATTCGTCCTCTGGATTTGGAAGAATGATCTTTCAAGGCATCTCCCACATGACGAATGACACCTATAGGTACAATAATTTAATTCATTTTTGGCACTTTAGATTGATCACTAAACAACAGAATTTTCTTCTTGCTCTCACGGTGCTACTGGGCTGCTTTCACTACTAAACTGGTATCTCAACTTTACAGTAGAACATGCAATGCAGACAAAACCATGGCTTTATTTTGTAATGGTTGTGTGTAAATCCTATTACCTTCTCACATCATTGTGCTGAATTCAGTGAAGTCTGTGAAAGACCCAGTTACCAACTTGGCACAGTGTAATGTGTAACCTTGTCCATCTCGACATATGTTATTCATTGGACACAAACCATGACTTCAGGAAATATGCTTTCAGTAACAGAAAGATCTTTGTACAAAAAAACCCACAAGAAGCTAAAGCTTGGCAAATTTGGAGTTGGAAACTTCTTAACTACAAGGATAACCAAGCACCAAAAAAAGTGGTTTAGAACTAGTGGTAGTTTCTTTGCTACTGAAACCAAGGCTGAAATTTGTTTTCAGGGGAAACACCGAGTCATGCAAATCAGTACTGACCCAGGAAAACCTTATGGTCTGGGCTGGGTAGGAGATTAACACAAATGATTACAATGCTCCTTTTTTGGTCTAGTGGGTAATGACTCGTTCATGTAGACTTAAATCTTCTGCCTATGGGAAAGATTAGTGAATGAACATCACTGAATTCTTAAGTAAACTAAAAGTAATGGCACTTGCTTACCTGTACTAACACCACCAGTGAAAATCCAAGCTCCTGTGGTCATGGCAGCCTTTATCAGACCTTTTCCAAACACTTGCTTTAATTTAGGTTGCATTTCAAAGTTCTGGAGGCCTCCATGGACAGAGATCAAGAGTTTGGGCAGTTCCAGTTGCCAGTCTTTCACCATGAGATGCAGCAGAGAATCTGGTTTAGTGTCATATGACACACGGATGTACTGCAAAGAGCAATGTGTAACATTACCACTCAACCTGCTCTGTAAATTGTCTGAGCAAAGAATGGTTACCGTTCGCCTTTCATCCTGAAGAGAGAGTTCTACCATTTTCAAACAAAGAAACAAATCTAAGTTTGGATTTCTTCAAAAGAGAGGAAAAACAGAAAGAGAATTGTTGCAGAAGTTTGAATTGCTGTTACTTTTACTGCTAAGAACACTCAAGAGTCTGTTGAGCTAACACACCAGATGAACAAAGACCTTAGAGTACCCTATGCCCCTTACCATGGCCTTATTTGAATGTCCTCCTCCCTGGAATTCCAGGTTTCCATAGGCATCAGTTGGGTATGCTTGGGTGTGTTTACTAACAGACCATTTCTCAGGCTGAGCTTCCACTTGCTTTGTTTCTTCTCCATTTTTATTAGCTGTTATACTTGGAGGAGGTGGAATATGTTGGTTAATGAGCTGGCCACAGCAGCACCTGTAAGTTAAAATTTCAAGTGACTTTGACAACAGTATCTCCAATATAAAAAAGATAAATCAGAAATTAGGTTGTCAACTGCCCACGCCTTGCTGTACATGAATCACAGAAACACCTCTCACATACGCATATATGCAAGAATTAACAGCCCTTAAGTGTTTCTTAACATCCAAAGATAAAAAAATCCACTTCACTTGTCTTATGCGCTGGAAAGCTGTTCTAAGAAAAAGGACAGGCAAGGACGAAGAATGCAGAACAGGAGCACTGACCACCTGCTTCTTACTTAGAGTAAGAGAAAGTTGCATGTGACATTAACTGTTCTGTTATCCACACAAGCTGGACCACGATATGCAGCTAGCCCATGGAGTAATATTAATATTTGAACCAAGAAATCAAATCCCTCTACCTGCTATTGTCATTGGTAGTATCATATCAACTGTGAAAAACGGCACCACATTACTGCACCCTTGCATTCAGAATTCAGTATTAATTTATTACGGTTTGCAAAGCTAGGAACTAACAACTCACTGCCCCTCTGCTCCCAGCCTTCTCATCTCTGTGTGACATGTCCCATGGCCCTGTGCAGATCTGAGTGCAAGCATGACCTGTGCTTTTGTTCCCCTGTCATCTCCCTTTAGGGGCAGTGACTAAACTGGGTTTCACACGTTTAAACCCAAATCAAGTTCAGTTTTCTGGTACTAAGCTTTTCTGTTGAAACAAAAATGTCAAATGTTACCTGGTAACGTCTTTGTTGTTGGCAATTACATAGATGCATTCTCTTTTAGAAAAGGTCTTCTCTATCCAAGCCTTCTGACCCTTAAAAAAGAGAAAAAGAAAAAAAAAGAAACGTACTAATACATTTCTGTGTGGCAGAAACAGTAACATTCATCTTCTATTTTCAGCTTCTAAATTCATTCCAATCACTTTTAAGCACCAGATACATCTACTCATGAAGTGATGTGAATTTTCTATGACTCGGATAAAATTCAAACCTCCAATGCGTGCAAAAACCCTTTAGTAGAAAGATGATGGTCTTGAAGTTTCAAGGTCTACCAAAAAATGCACCTGCTCCTTCCCACTGCAGTAAACGGACTCAAACTAGTACAGAAAATCAGCCTAAGTTGTGGAATAAATACATAATAGTATTTACTCCAAATAACGCTTTAGTGTTATTCTTTGTATGCAGAAAGTGCTCCCCAATAACTTTTCCTTCACAATTAACAATCTTCTCAAATAATTTTTTCCTGTTGTAAATCAAGTTCCAGTCTTTCCTATGGCATCTTACTCTGAACGAGATGTGTCTTGGAAGGAGGCATTTTTAAACTGAAAGACCATGTAACAGAAAAAGCACAAACTCTTTGGGTATCTGTGAAACAGAAGGAAGAAAACGACCTTCAAATTGTGTTGGTCTATTATACAGCTTGCAAATCAATTTTAAAAAGTGAATTCAAAGGAATCTTTTAATTTTAAAGAAATGAAAAATGTTAAAAAACACTCACAGTTTGATGACACCAATACCTTTGCCTTGCTAATAAAAGCTGCCTCTTCTGAGTTTGAACTATGGAACTCTTTTCAAGTAGCAAGCAAATGTTGTATGTTTTGGTTTAGTTTCTGCTATGGAAGTGAAATTAAATTTCTTGCAGACACAGAAGCTAAAAATTACACAAGAACTTTCAGGCTGACTTAAAAAAAAAGGAAAGGGACTTTTCCTAGAGAAAGAACTAAAAACCTTGCTGATTTTGACTTAAGAAAGTCAACCGCAGATGCCTGTCAGCCTGTCTAGCAGCAGCTTAGAGATCGGCCAAGCTCCCTGAGTGCTGCACAGGCTACAGCATGAACAGAGGGTTTCATAGTTCATCTTTCTTTCTCATGGGAGGCAAGAGCTGTTTCTGAAGTTCCTTTGTTGACTTGTTAGTTCCCATCTGGCTTCTTCATTTCCCCCACTCTGTCTAAAATAATGGGGGACTACTTGAAGTTCCCGCACTGCAAGTAACTGCAAGTAAGTTGCTAAACCAAGCTTCTACTGCATTAAAAAGGTGTCCACAGCCGCCCAGGTACGCAAACATTCACCTCCTTCAGGTGCCTCTGAGCCAGTCTGGGCAGTCAGTGTTCTGGGAGACCCTGCAGTTCTGCTCTCCACTCTCGTCTTGATGATTTACCAAGGCAGAACCATCTTGTGTCATTTTAGAAGTTGTTGTTCAGGACCTCACAGCACAACAGTGAGAAGAGCTAAGAACTCATAGACAAAACTTCCCGTAGCTCACAACTTTACAGCTTTCTGAATGACAAGGCATGTATCTCAGGCTTTTAGCACAAAGAGCTTGATCATGTAGCAAAATATGAAGGAAAATGGTATTAAATTTAATATTGAAAGGGTGTGTCTTGGTCAGCTTTTCTGTCTTGACTCCACAGATTCCTTCTACAAATGAAACTAAAAAGCCTTTCTTCCAAAAATATTTAAAAGGTTCTTTTCATGAACCTTTTGGCAAGGCTTTTACAAGATGACAAATTTTAGCAAGAATATTATTTGAAATGGAATGCCTTTGTTGTATAGCATCAGAGTCCAGTTCTAGAAAAGTCCAGAGAAAACATCCCCGACAGGGAGACCCATGAGGCACTGTGTTATGTGGAGGCGGGTGATTAAATCAAAGAAATGCCATTTACCTGCTCAGAACAAGATTTTGCTAATTCACAGGTAGTCAGGCAGTTCAAAATATTCAGAAATTCAAAAATAGTCCATTTGATTGGAATTAGTTTTTCAAAATTAATCCAAAATTGCACAGTGTACAAATTCACTGCTGTTTTACAACTATGTCCAGTGTTGTTACTTCTCATATATATCATGTTAGTTTATGAACTTTAACATTATAAAATGAGCTTAACAGGAACCTGTTACAGAGCTTACATAACTTCTGTACTTTTAAAATTATATATTTAAATTTTTAATTAATTTAGGTTTTATTATTTTATATATTTTAAACATGTTCACTTTTCCCCCAATTTAAACTTCCAGCTTCTGTATGGTCTCTGATAACTCCTCGACTAAGCAACACAAAAGCCCAAATCAATCTCACAGTGCAGGAAACACTCTTCAAAATGAAAACCGTAACAGATGCTGCACACTTAACTGTTCTGTAGGGAATACTGGAAAATGCAACCTAGATACATCGAATCAGTTTGGATTGTTACGCCATGACAGTGAATATTGCTTTACCTTATTCCTCGTAGCTTACCAAAGCACAGAGTTTCTTTTCCTGTTTTGAGCAAGTAAAAATAGTTAATTAACTGTTGGATTAAGTCACAGACTTAATATCTGTGTTTGGAAGGAAGCTTTTGCATCTTGCTATCTAAAATGAGCTCTACAAACAGCTGAACTCTCAGCTGTGCAGTTGCTCTTAAAACCCCTCTCATAGGAGGTCTATTATCTACTGCTACGTTGGAAAAAGCCTTCGATACTCACCCCTAGAGCCCTGTTAGGAACCAGTCGCTGCAGGCACTACAGAGGGACAGCACATTATGCTCTACTGGCTTATTTTTCTGTGCTAATGAGAGGAAGGCATAAGCAGGCATTACAGACTGGGGAAATAAAAACCTCAGCACATTTGGTCAGCCTTTGAAGTTTCACTGCTTTTGTCTGTTTAATCTGCTTAACCAAAGCTTCATTATAATCCAGTGCAAATACTTGAGCAGAAACATTAACTGTCAGAAAACGGGCACTTTCTCCCCTTACTTTATACAGATTCTGTACATTTCTCTCTCTGGACTGAAATGTTCTTGGTCTTTCGAGGAAAAATGTAAGTACACATACTGTCTCTTGTGAGTTTGGGAAAAAACCCTACTTTTTAACAGCCTTGGAATGGACAAATTGTTAAAGACCTATGATAGATCAGCTACAGTTTTCAGAACAACAGCCAGTGGGTTTCCATACAGTGTTTTCCATACACCTCTTAAGAAAATTTAAAAAAAGCAGACTCCAACTTGTTGACGTTCAAACTTGGTTGTTACTGCAAATCTTGAATGTATTAATTAGAACCTAGTTTTGAAAAAAACGTATTTCAGCTGTTCAGTGGTATATTTGTTCTGCTTTATGTAAACTGGCAACAGGTCTCCCAAATTATGATAAAAACAAAACCAAACCACTGCTAATTCTGGTACTTCAGCTTAGAAATCAATATGTTGCTGAGAAACAGTGTGAAGTAATATTGGATTTATATTATTCCACTATATGGTTTTGCTTCAGCATTAAAAAGGTATCCTCCTGCAGAAATGACAGGAAATCAGTATATCTGGTTTGTAAATCACAGGATAACAAAATCAAGACCCTAAACCACTAGCCACCTTGCTAATGTAAGCACTAAGAAACACAAGAACTAGTTCTACAAAGACCAATTGTCCTTTGACTATTGCAAATGAACTACACTATTTGCTGAGGAAAAAGCATGTCTAGGGCTGCAGCAACTGAAGAGAATTTTCTCTCACTCCCACACATAGACAATATCAGTTTTTTACTAAATTAACATTAAATTTTACGTATTTCACTTCATATATAACCAACCATTCAATGAACAAGTATTGGACCTGAATTTCAGGCTGTACCAAAACAAAACCTGCAGCCCCGTTTCACTGCAGCTTTATGCAAGAGCAACAGGTGGGCTATGGACCAATAAATATATGTTTGATGAAACTCCAAGGTGGGAATCCACACAGGAGAGGAAAGCCATTGGAAATGTCATGCTACAAACTCTTGGATGACATTGCGTCACCAGAAGCTGTGAATTTAAGTAAAGATATACTGCTGCAGGATAGCACAGTATTTAGTGATTGTGATAAGCATAATGAGCAGCAAAGGAAGTGAAAGAATTTGGGGAGTGAAAGGGGGGCAGGGATGAGTCAGTAGTGGCACTGGAATACATCCAAAGCCCATGCTCAAGCAGATCTAAAAGCAGTAGTGAGCTCTCTGAACTCCCATGACCCCCAGAGTGCTGCTCCATGAACAGGGACTCGTGTCCTTGCTGGATGGCTTGGCTTGCTTGGCTTGGGGACAGGAGGCGACGGGGCTTTGGCCTCACCTGGTAACTGCAGAGTCTCCGCTGTCACACAGCTCGGAGGCACCTGGGGCTCGAGGAAAGAGCTCATATTCCACAGCTGCTGCACTCCAGAGAGGCTTTGCCTGCACCAGGCACAGCTGGTCAGCAGGCAATCAGGCATGTGAACAGCAGAGCTTGGTGCACAGAGCACGGACAGGGATCAGACACAGCAGACAGTGCCCGGCACACAAATGGACTGAGGGAGCAGGTAGGGGACCAAACAAATGTATGTCATGCATAATACAGGGTTTGACAGAGCTGTTCAGGCTAAATCAAGCACAGAATAACACAAAAAGGGATCTGGCTGGGCAGCAGGGCTTACATCTGTGGACTAATACAAATTACTCTGACCATCATACTGTTAAGATGCGGATTGATTGTTGTCATTTATGGAAACATTCATCTGTAGCCCTGTTAACACCATCTGACCAACTTTTCAGGTAATCCTAATATGGCTTGCAGTATGCTGCAAAAAAGGTGGTATCACCAGGGAAATCAAATCTCAACTGTGTTTCCCAGTTATAAAATTAGAATGCTCTACAGAATTAAACTGGGATATTTATGCAAGATTTGAGCACAGGGATGTTTGCTTTGATGAGACAGTGAGAGAGGAAGTAATCTGGATGTGGAATGAAATTCGTATCAAGAGCATGTGCATGCACTCTTGTGCACATATAAGAGTAACAGTTGGGAGAAAAAAGAAATTGTTACATTAGCAGAATCTGTTATCTGGAACTCTAACCCTGACATGAGAACAATTTCTATTCTGCTCTGCCTTTAAATGCAACATCCCAATGACACTATCCATCACTCTTCTTCACTTTGAAGGAACAGTTTTCCAAGTGCCCTACTAATTAACTTTTCAGGTGATTATTTCTACCTAGAAATGACTGTCCTAGTAACAGGGTCTTGCTTGGAGAAAAATCCTCCAAACTATGCGATGTATGTTAATAGCCAATTCGGTAGCCACTCACAAACTGGTAAGATTTTACTGAAAAATTATTCATTGTGAAATAAGTACAGGGCATAAAACCATAATGCTATTTTAAGTTCGTGTTATACCACGAAGAAGCCAGAGCCATGAACAATGTCCCCAGCTACAGAACACAGCGACAGTCTAATACTCTACTAAATTTCCAAAACTCTCATTTGCACGAGCTCTATCAAAAAGCTCTTTGTACAACCCAGACTAGCTTTAGTAATTATTACAATATGAAGTACCAAACAACACTCAATATAAGGAGGATCTCTTGTATTTTTTGCTAATAAGTAGAGCATCAAGAAGGGATTTGTAACAGTATTAAGACTCTTTCAAATAAAATACTATTTGCTGGAGACAATTCTTATTTTTAGTGATAGATAGAGTTCTATCAAATCTTATATATAATCTCGAGACAGTAATCCCACTGTGTTTTCCATATTGTTCAATTTGAACCCATGCTCTTGTAGCAACTTTGTCAGGGAACCCCTTGCTCTGTGGTAGAGACTAACGCACACCAGGCAGGATGGTGGTGTCTCTAAGCAACACAAGCAATGTTGTTATTTCAAATGGAGGCCAGAAACCCCTCCCGCTGCTGGTGTGCAAACCAGTAAATGGTGCTATACTGCACAGAGAGCTGCAATGAGCTTTCATGGCTTCATTGCACTCTGTGTTCCTGAGGAGGCACAGCAAATATCTGCTGAAACAAGAAAATTATTCCGTTTTCTCTCCATGTTCATTAACTGAGGGACACAGTCTGCAAAGTGTGCAAGTAAGAAGTAACAAGCTCTCTTTTCAAATTTAAAATATTTCTGCTGCATCTCTGAGAGGTACACAGCACTCCCCTAGAGGCTTTGCAATGTGCAAAACAGCTACAGCCTCAATAGCACAGCAGACTGGCTCACTCCAAAATGGTGGAGATCTCCAGCTCCAGCACAAAGTCCATGAAGGCACAGAAGCAAAGCGTGTTGGATGAGCTCAGAGTCCTATAGAGAGGCAGGCACAGCTGCCTGGGCACAGCCCAGCACCAATGCAACTACACAGCTAATGAAACTATAATAAAGCAACTTAAAGAACCATTTGGAGTGTACTGCAGCAGAGCCTGGCTCAGAGCTTGCCTGGGGAGAACACACCTCGTGTAGTTTTGCAATATGGAATTTTTCCATATGGAATACAAGGAAACTCACTGACAACCTTACACACCACATCTACCACATTTTAAGGAAGCAAAAAGCATTCCTGCAACAGTTTGTCCCTTCCCTTACTGTACCAAATTTCAGGGAAGATAATAATGTTAATCTCCATTTGTTACTTATTCCAGTTCTGTTAATACCTTGCCAAATCCTCCTTTTGCCTTTAGGCCTGTTCTGGATGCTTGGGAGATGGGGAACAGAAACACCAACCTGTACTGAACCTCTGCACTTTTCTCCCCAAAGAACCTTCAGTCTGTAGACACTCCATAGGCCAGTTTTACTCCCAGATCTTACACACAAACCAAGACACTAAGATAGGAAGTGGTGAGCAACTTTACCTGTGTATAGTGGAGTCCTTATCTGCCTGCAAGTGACCATCCTCAAGAGGTCTGATACAGCAGAATGGATAAGCAGGTAGAGACAGTAAGCAGCCTCTGACATTACACTAGCCAAAGTAGCCTGGCACTAGTTTCTTCTGTAACATAATTTGTTGATAATTCTTATTTCAAGATTTAAGATGACCCTGGTATCTAGTTCTGACAAGGCTCAGGAATGTTTTTTGTACTGTAACTATTATCTGTCTTGGCTAATGTAAAGACTCTGCTAGATAACGGTTTTAAAGGAAGTCAGGGTGCTTCCAGATTATTTGCATGTGGGCTATTTCTCTTAAATTATTCTAAACTATGAGCCCTTAGTACAGGCCATTCTGACCTGGAATATAAAACTGCTATTATAATGAAAACCCCTGGGATTCAACACCCTCAACAGCAAACCTTCCTTTGTGCAATTCATCAGCACTTACGAAATTATGATCAACATGACGAGGTAGTTCCCTCAATACAAAACTAATCCTGGGAATAGTTCTTACTAAAACTACCCACATTTTAATTTTCTTGGTTACTTGTGGCTTAGAAAATTGTGTCATTATATGTTAATCATGCCTGCAGAAAAGACTAGATCGCACTTAGTGCTGCAGATAGAAAATAACATTGATTTGGACTAGAATATTTCCTCCATCAGACAGATCTGGGCCACTCAAGTCCACATTATTAAGAAAAATGACTATTAGAGTAAAAATAATAAAAATGTGCTTGCTGTTTGGAAAAGGGCCTAAAAGTATAAGCACTTCTTTGATATACAAGATTACAAGTTCCTAGTTCAGAGAAAACGATACAACTTCTGTCACATCAGCTAAACATGCTTTTCCACACATGACATAACAGTGTGGTTTGAGACCTTTGTCTTTAGGAAATAGGGCAAAACACGAACGTAAAACATCTGAAGAAAATGACTACGCGTTGCATGTAATATTATTAATCTATGAGAGTTTGTTCTAAGTGCACAGTTGAAATTAGTACCACTTGAAGTGCAAAGCACACTAAACAGCTGGGCTTGAAGAATTTATTATACCGACATTTTCAAAATGGGGCGACAAAAAGCCAGTACTTCAAGCATACTGAAATGCACATTAATAAAACACACTTCAAAATTGTTACGAAGTAACATGTCTATAATCACAATATAAAGAATTTATGCATATTTCAGAAGTCTCTAAATGCTGGAGATGCTGAACAAATACATATTTTAAGAAAAGATATCATAAACATTTAGTTCTCTCTTCTGTGTACTGTAAATATGCACCCTTTTTGCAAATACGTAGGTAGCACACTAGCTAGCCAATCTGTCCCTGAAGAAATTAACATTCGTTTGCAGCACGTAGAGTTTTCCTGACAGCAAGATTCTTCAGGTAGAATTCTGTTAAAGAGTTTGAGCTGTTGAAAATTTGCAACTTTCTGTGGCTAATTTCACACTCGGTAGAGCAATTCTTTTCTGGGCATTAGCTAAGACCGAACACTTTTCCTAGAATATGCCACAATGAGATGCATTTTATTCCCTGCTGCTTTCTGTCATTTTCTAAAAAGAATTTCCAGCTATTTAAACTCTTGGGCTGCAGGGTTTGCACAAAATTATTTCTCATAATCTTTCAGAAACCCTTATGAAAGCATTGGAATTCAAGGTTTAAATTATTTCCTGCAGACTCTAAATACTTATGTTTAAAATATTGCATTATGTACACTGGAGAGCTGCCAACATTCATTGGGAACTTCCTGAAAACCTGAATATTTCAGGGCTGAAATAATTACAAAGGGTGAGGGCAATGGGAGATTTCAGAGTTTAGAGATAAAACAGTTTTCAGAAAGTTTGGTCAATCTTTTCAGTCCTTATGCATCTAAAACCCCTGTAGAGGTGAGTGAAGAAAATTAACAGGTGTCATAGAACAGAAAACAGTATGTCCAGTGATGTTCCTGGACTGTTTTATCATGGTGCGCAGTACATTGTTCCTTCTCTTGAAAATGCTGGCCACAGTCTATCCATGATTTGAATTAATGTGATAGCGGGGAAAAACTATAATAAAGGCTTCCATTTTCTGGACTTAATCCATTATCAAAAATGGAAAAGAAAACTTTTAAAGCCTGAATTAGAGGAGCTAAAGGAGAGTGAACAGGCCAGAACTGTTTCCATGGCTGTCTCTGGCTCAGCAGGGGAACACAGGGAATGCCCTCCTGGAGCTGCTGTTCCGCTGGTAGGTGCCTGCTCAGGGCCCCAACGAGATCCCAGCAAAGGGCAGGAAGGGCACAACAGTGGATAGGAGCTTCTTTGGAGCTGTGATTCGAAGAGCTGGTGGGTAACAAGGGCCAAACCTGAGCTTCCTTGGCTCCTCAATCTCTTGAAAGATTGGTATGTGAATACTCAAAGATCACAGGTAGGCTGGGGCTCAGGGAGACCTCTCACCTCACAGCCCAATAAGCTTTATGGCAGGAACGCATTTCCTCAAATGACAGCAGCAGCACTGCGGGTACAAATGTGACGGGGCTGCTGACAAGTTTGTTAAACATCTTTCACTGGGGAACCTCCTTTATTGCCAACACTCACTGAGGTGGAGGAAACCACCAATAATTCTGCCTTTTTCTGTTCTAAGACTTCCGTAATACCTGACCTACCATCAAACCTTGATAAACTCAACTGGAAACAAATACATGCAGAAAGAAGCTTGCTTATCAGAAAGTGTATTGCCACAAAAGAGCTCCAGAAAGTATTACTACTGGGTAATTTTGAAAACTCAAAACAGCCCCCCAAAAATGAAAAGCCACAACCTACAAAACAAAGAAAACCCCAGAACTCTATCCCTATTTTCTGAAGAGGTAGCTCAAAATTAGCATTCAAAATACTAAAAAGTCTAAGATACGTGATCTTTCTTTGCCAGCATTTCTACATCGCATTACAGTCACACCCAAGCAATTTTTTAATTTTGAAGTGTTGAGACACCATTTTTGGACCTGAAAACTGATTTTGTCTTCTTGCAGTTAGTACTTCAGGTTTCACATCCATCAAAATGAGAAATCTAAGAAGGAGTCTAATCAGAACACTGTCATTTCAATGGAATTATCTTTCTCCCATCAATTGCAGGTCACTATACAGCTCTTCAGCGCAAATTTCAGTTGTGCATATTGATGCAAAAAAGCTAGAAGACTATCAGGAATGAAATAAAAAATTATTTAAAATCACGTCCTACCTGCTTGTCACTGGAAGTGTTTCAGAGTTTGGAAAGATGAATTACAGCTAGAATAAATGAAGTGCATTTAACTCTGCGCTTCTGTCCCATCTTTCTGTTTATTGTTCAGACTTCTCATCTTACTGTTAGGGCTTCCAGTCTCTCTGAAGTTCATGAGAATTCCCAAGGAGATGGGTTTCCATCACTTTAAGAAGAGAATCTCATATGATAAGCATGTGAGCAGCTTCTTTGTTCAAACCAATCTCATGACTCCCTTTGAAGGTAATCCTTTAGAAGTCTCATGACCCATCTCTCTGCCCAGAGGGTATTTTCATCTCATGGTGGAACAAGGCACAACAAATCTACTTTGATAGTGCCCAAATCTCCAATTTGTTAAACCTCCTTTCCTCTCTTCAAACAGTGGACGTACTTGCTGTAAAAATGCCGGCACTGCAGAAAGGCTAAAGCAGGAGCTGAAACTTTTAATTTGAAGTATCCCCTCCCTTCTGCTAAAATATCAACGCTATTTGCATAATTGAGACAATTGGACATAATAGTCCTTTCAGGGGTCCTCATTAGATGTACAGCTCTACATTCTTTGAAAAGAAGAAAAAAGGAGGTCATACAGCATTAATTATATCTAATCCTTTTTAGAACAATTTGAAGTTGGGCAAAATGCTGTACTAAACCAGCTGAAGTCGTAAATAAGCCATTAATTTTGTAACTTTACATATCACATGCATTTTCATACCCTGTTGCCTTTGTCAATATAATTAATTCCTTTGCTGACAAGGGCTTTTTTGCCTCTTCTAATACTTTAGAACTACCAATACCACAGGACAGCGTGTGTTGCAGGTAGTTGTTTGTTCTAACTTTCAACATTTGCCTTGCTGGGCCAGGGGCCGATATAATTGCCATAATGCAACAGGTAATGGTGACATCCAGAACCACATCTAAGGATCCTGCTGTCTGGAACTAAAGGCTGCCTGAGTGCCTGCTCCTGCTGCACTGCACTGTGCACACAAGTAGCCTGTTAAGACTCTATAAACTTATTTCCCTGTTCCTGTAACTTATCTCCAATGTACCGAACACATACCCACTTGTGGCTGGCAGCAAAATATTTTATAGACATAATTTCAACTTCTGTCTGCCCTAAATGGCAAAGGGTGCAGCTGAAGCAGCTTTGGTTTAGAACCAGACCCTGGTCTTCCTAGTGAGACAAAGTTCCTGCTGGCTTCATGAGAAACAGGATTGAGTATGGAAGATTCTTCAAAGCTCAGCATAGAAATGGAGGAAGGACATACAATGAAGTCCACAGATGCTTATTTTTCCAGTGGAAATCACATTTCAGAGTCTTTTATGGATGCCTCTGCTATCTAAAATGTGGGGTACTCTGTGAGCTAGAAAAAGATGACCTGTTGGACAAGAAATATCATCAAAGATATAGAAGCCAAAAAATTAATACAAAGAGGTGATTTGTGCACTTAACTCGCTTCTGAAAATGGAATGTGGACGTGAAATGTGGTGTGGTTTTTTGGCTAGGTACTCTACAGCAACGGAAGTTAAAAAGGAATTAATTCCTCTCTGCTCCTGAACAAGTTTTCCTTGGCCAGCTATTACGTAAGAATGGGGGTTGTATCTACAGTACCTGCATTTGGAAGGCAGGACACATTTTAAGAACAAATATTGGAAACATTGTTGGGTTACACTATGTGGTGACAGAGAGATAAGCCCGGAAGGCCGGAGAGACAGCCTCTTTCCTGGGCCCAGAGGTGACCCTGGGACTGTGTCCAGGTCACCGGGGATGGGCGGAGAGAGGTTTGTGGCTTGTGGACAAAGCTGAACCTGTGAGAAGTGAAGATTGTAGTTTGTGACCTTATAGGGTATTGTTTATCTGTTCCCATAATAGGCAATGTCTGTGCACTGCTCCAGGTGATAGGGAGACACTGTGGTGAACATCTTTCCTGTTTCCATGATGTTATATCCTGTTCTGTGGGGGGATTTAGGGAATTGGTACTGCGCGATAAATGGGATTTTGTCTTTGACTTTGCACCTGAAGGAGGGCAGAGTTGGCCCATGAGTGATTCCTGCAAACATCACCCCTGTGTGTTTTGTTCTTCCATTTGTTAGCCCAAACTGCAATGACAGAAATGCACACCTGAGAAAGCACAGCGTTCTTAAAAATCAAATAAAAGTTTTGCTGACTCTTTCCTTATCAGAAATTTGACGGACATGCAGCCTGCCAGTGTTTCCCTTTGGCAACACCGTAACTGCTCTGGCACCTCAGTTTAAGACTCAAGAAAGACAACCAAGCTATGTGCATTTACCCCAAAAGAACAAAATTGTAGCTGCTAAAGACTTCAGTTTAAGGTGACTGAGATGAAAGACCCCTCTACAGGCAGTAAGAACATTTTCCTCACTTGCTACTGCAAATAAAGAACAAGTTTTGACAATGTTGAAAAACACACATTTCAGGCTGGGTGTTTTAAGCAATGCCACAGCTTGTCAGGATGCCTACACCGAATGTTCTGAACAGTACTTCAGATAACACATAATTCTCTCTCTATAAAAATGTAATGGATAATAACACAATAGTTATAGAATACAATAGGAATTAACCAGCATGTTCCAGGGGTGGGTTGGAGAACAGCCATGTAAAAGCAAAGGGCCTTATACACAATGTGTGTAAAATAAACATTAACCAAGCTGGCTAAAAACCTAATAAATGTGGACTTCTGTTGTTAAGGGCAAACAGCCCACTGTCTGCTGTGCTTACTGTCTGAAAAGCCTATGACAAAATTCTGCATGGTAAGAGGAAGAAATTGCTGGCATTTAATTCCAAATGTATAATTCTGCCAAGTTCAGCCAAAGTGCTTATTCAGAGTTCAAAGGAATAACACACATGAGTGAAAAAAATTACATTCTCAGAGAAAAGGCCACTAGACAAAAGATAGTTTTCATGGATGCCTGCACTCATACTATGGGAAGGCTCACAGCACTTGGAGTTTGTTTTGTGACATGGCTTGATATAAATTCACTGTGAAGGAAAGGGATAAAGATATGCATCTCTCTGCTGCCCTCACTGTGACTGTCTCAGAAAAAAATTCCCTTGCTTTCCAACAGCACCCATATGCTTGCAGGGAGCAAGTACCAAGGAAGAACTCATTAATTTGGTTTTATTGATTTAAACAATATTTTCATATACAATAAAGAGTCCACATCAAAAAAAGCTGTAATGACATCCTTCACTGTCAAACCACATCCTTATTACTCCCACCACCAAAACAAAAATATGCTTGCTTCACTGATAGCAAACAACTTATTTATTTTCAAAAAGTAACAACTTTTATTACAGGTGCTACAAATCTAATCCCTGGGTAATGAGTTATGTTTATGTAGGAATACTGGACAGCTCACATAACTTTTCCCAAGTGGTGAGTTTTGTTTGGCATGTTTGATAGCTCACTTACTGAATGCAGCTAATAGCCTTTCTAACAAAAAGATAAAACACATTACACTTTTCTGATTTGATGCATTTGCTGATCTCTCCCAAATGTGTGTCTGTCAATGAAATAAAAACAAAGACAATGTATCATTTCTTATCAGATACTTACTGGTCTTGAAACTACTCCTCTAATAAAAGCAAATTAATTCAAACAGTATGAAGGGCATTTTTCCCCCTGAATTTTTTCTCCTGCAGTGTTTATGTAGCATTCTCTGAGAGCTTTTCATATAGACACTCATGCATACATAGATCAAAAATAAGATTCATGGATAGCAAATGCAGGAGCTGAACTTTGAAATACCAAAATGTGCTGTAAGATGCAATGTTTTAGTTTTTTTATCTAAGACTATTTGTAAAACTGTACACGAATAGGAACTGAGACAGACTACATTAAAAACACCTAAGGTATATATTGTAATCTTCCTTTCCATAGTCATTATCAGAGCAAATCCAGACTTGAAATGCCCCAGTAAACTATAAATGCGAAAGTCACAAAGGAGTCAGCAGTAATTACAATGTGACATATTTAAGAAAATGGTGAAGAATGGGAGAGAGTGGCAAAACCACAAAACCCAGTGTCAAAATCCCCTTGGATCCAAGTTTCATCATTTAAGAGGAACCAAATGCTATTTACAAGCCAAACCTGTTGTCATTACAGAGAAAAACTGCAGCTCAAGGAAGCCTCTGTTTCTTTCACAGCTGAATTAAAGCTTCAATCAATGACTAGGATTTCACAGAATAAACCACTACTAACTAGTGAAAACTGTGATGAGAATTAATACAAAGGGCACAGCTATAGATGCCAGAATAGACGAGAAATGAGACAATCACATCACTGCAGCTGCTGGTAAGGTAGCTGTGGTACAGACAAGGCAGAGCTGGCACCTCCCTTACTGCACTGTGGGCTAAAGCACAGCACTGTCTGTAGCCTCTCCAATAAAACCTGAATTAATTCATAAAAGCCAAAATGTAACCCCAATGAAGAACCAGTTTGATAGCAAAATGATCAAAAACCCTCTTCATACCAATGAAGAATTACCAGGCATTCTGAGTGTAGAACAGCTGATACAAACAACAACTCAACAGCCTTGAAGTGTAATCAAATAACAGTATAACCCATGAACAGAAGTGGTGAGAAATGGCTCAATTCCCAATCTGATTCCTATAACCCAAGCTACATTTATTGAAATGTGATAATCTCAGCACAAAATGGGTTTGGATGGAATGGAATGATCTCCTAGTTTGAAGTACAGGCTATTATCCCCAGCAAACATACTATGACCTTAAGTAGGAGCTGATGAACCCACAAAGCACAGCAGCAGTAAAAAATGTGTTCCGCTTATTCTCTCCTTTATGCAATCCACCCTCCCTCCCAATCTATAATCCATTGAAAACACCAAGTTCCTGGAAAATATATACTGCTGCTTATGCAGGGAATAAGTGCCTTCAGGTGGACAGGATTGTAAAATAAAATTGATCTCTTCTTTCAACTTTGTAATAGTATCACTGCAATTCTTCTCTGGATGACAGAGATGTATAACTAAGTTAAATAATTGCCTTCTTTACTGCCCAGGTTCATCTCTGAATTCATCTGCAGCACTCCTGTTGAGTTATGTCAAGTGATTGGAATTGGAAAGAGTATTTTTAAAGCAGAACAGACAAGAATTGACACAGCTTTTTTAAATCTGGTGCTAATGTAAGAAAGGCTGTTCAATCCTGTGAGGTGTGAGGGAAATTAGTTATTTTTGGCAAAGCTTCACCCACTGATAAGTACTACTCCTCCCTAATGGAAAGCTTTTAAACTTCACATGGCAACAGTGGCAATTGCATATATGTCACAATTCTCCTTCCCCCACCCCCTTTTTTTGGTGTTTGAAGAGGCTTTGTACAGAAAAAACAGCAATGAACTGTGTGTTCTGCTTAAGCACAACTGACATCAAAGATGAGCTGTGACAAAGAAGAAAAAAGTGCTGATCACTCAGGGCAGCAACACACCAGTGCCATCCATGCCAGCCCCTCCACAGGGGACTGAGCACTTGAATTCCTCTCCTACCTGGACTGCTCACATCCAGCTTTTAACACAAAGGCATTTGCTTAAATCTTGATTCTGCAAATGCTTACACACGTGCTTAACTTTACAGCCATGATGAACTCATAGACAGCCACAAAATGCCATACCCAGAAAGCTGTTCACAGTCAAAGATATGTCTACGTATGCACAAAATAGTGTCTTTACAATAAAGAGAACACTGTGTTTCACCAGCTGTGTTCATCTGAAGAGTTTAATGCACATACTCCCACTTAGCCTTATACAGCAGGCAGCTATTTACCTGCTGATTAAAGTTGGTGAAGTTAGTGTTAGTCCCAAGCCAAACATCTTGGAGGCATTCTGAAATCATGGGATATTTGACTGGAAATCTGCTGTCATAAATTCAGGTCCCGCTGATCAATACATGGGTTAAGATAAAACCACAGTAAGTTGCTGAAACAGTATGAGGCATTGCAGCTTTCAGCTTTGTCAAACACATTACGTTCCCCCCATTAATTAAAACAGAAATGCCAGCAAGCAGCAAATGCTCTTGTTAGAGAGATTCTGAAGTTAATAATTCTTCTAAGAATTACTGGGAAGGAAGGAAATCTCTAAATCTTATTTAGTTTCAGTAATCTTCAGCTGTATAACTACTGAAAAGGAATTTAGGAATTTTTTCCCTAGTGTATTTATTTTACATTTTTATGCAAGTATTTTCTCTGCTACCAAGTTTAGTAGTGGCTGAAAAAATGCAAATGTTTCTGAAAAAATGCTCCATTTCATTACTTGCCATGAGGCATGTGCATAATCTACGCTTTAAAGTTGCATTTCCAACCTTCTCCTCAGACTAGCACTTAGACAAAAGAAACACGGGTTACAATACCATCATTTCACCTTGAAATGCCATAGAGAGTTCAAGTCAGCAGGTAAATTTATATAGACAATCTTCTATCTTTCTATTCAAGACAATCTTCAATTTCTCTTTGACCGAGGATAGCACGCTTAAATATGGCAGCTCCAAGCTTTATTATATCCCTCTATAAAGACTGTGGTAATTTAACCTACTTGGTGATTTTGTACAGCAGCACCAGGCACAAAAGCAGAGCTGACAGCACACCTAAGCTTAACCCTAAATGCCATTCTACACATGCATTAATTTGCTGAGCTTAAGCTTTGCCACCAGTCCACCTGAGAGCTGTGCAGGACACACATCCAGCCCCTGGCACCATCACAAAAACAGCTGGAGAGGAATTGCCACTGTCACTGGTGGCCAACAGAGCAGCATAAGTCACAAGATGCTTCAGCACAGAGGTTTAACAGCAAAATATTTATAAAGGATAGAGTCCAACAGCTGATGTTTGTTGGAACAACTGAGAGCGATACTTGATATTGAACAAACGTATACTTTGCAATAAATTAATTTGTTCTCAATGGAAGGCTGTCAAATTAATTCGTTCAGATGTTTCTCACAGCAAAAGAAAAAAAGAAGCGAGTTCAAAGACAAGATGTTGCTGTTCATTCTCCTACCCTGTGCTACTGCCACACTCATCACAAGACTGCTTTTCTGTCCAGTGTGAGGGAAGTTCATTAAACATAGAACACAGTTTTAGAGCAAAGCAGAAGTTTTGAGAGCTAAAATAAACTTAAAATAAGTAAACAGAGTTTCTAATGAAACTGTAACAGGCTTTATATGGGAAGACTTGACCACATCTCTATGTCTATTTCCATGCTGACTCATCTGAACAGATTATAAGAAATATAAATTCACTACAAAAGGTCTGGTACTCTCCTGGATCTAATTTGAGATGTGAATACTGGAGATGTGGAAGTATAAAATACATGATCAAAAGCATCTGAGCTTCCAATCATGCCCTGCTAGTGAGACTGAGAGCTTGCTAAGACAGACACAATTTTTTTTTTTCTGTTTGTAAAGTGCAAAACATAAATACAGACCTCATATATATGGATTAAAGTACATGTGCAATATATTATACACACCTTTGAAAACATTTAGCAATCCTCTGGTAATTTAGCTGTAGCAATCACATCTATGCTGCTTTCATGTGGCAGACTGAAATCTGGGGCATTATCTCCTTTCCAAGACCTGTTCTGTAATAATCCTGCTGGAATGTACAGTGTGTATGAACCTCCTCAGCCTGCCTTTTAAGAGTGAATGTTTCTCGTATTTCATCAAAGCTATACCACAACAAGTTACACTTACAGTACTGCAGTGCTCTGGTTAATCAAGTTATTTGCAGTACTTTTCTCTCAGATATTCTTAGGCTGGGACCCATGAGAATTACTCTTACCTGGCTTCTCTGCTTGCTTTCCTTTTCATTTGGGAGCTTGTGGGTGCACTCTGTTTGGACCATACACTTACCAGTTAATATAGTTACATTAACTCTCACAGTATTTATTCATTCAGTGAACTTGTAGCACTCCACTTAGGGAGGATGGCAGGGAAGAAAAAAGGAGAGAGGAAGGGCGAGAGGGTGGGAGGGAGGAAGGAAGGGAGGGGAGAGGGGGAAAAGTGCCTAATACTGATTTTAACTTTCTGCTACCTGGGCCTGTTTAGGACCTTCTTCTCTAGTATGACACCTGCTCTCTTTTACTGGAAGTCATATAAAAGTTTTGCATACTGGCGTCTTGGTAAATGCTGCTAGGCCTGAGCAGAGTTCTCTTATCGTAAAGCTCTAAAAGCCAAGATTTCAAAGTGTACTTCCACACATCCCACTGCATTTATCTCAATGTCCTTGGAAGTGCTTGCCACTCTTTTCCTAGCTAAGCTGGTAATAAGGCTGTGGTTTGACAGATACTGGCTGGAGTCTATTCTTGTCTTGAACCCTCCTCCGTCCCCAAACTATCATAGTTCTGAAAAATCCTGAAATGATGCACTCCTTTTCTTCTTGAATGGCTACCTGAACAGGTCCAAGAGAGTACTAGATCCTTGTCAAGGGGCATCCAGCCTCACTGAGGAGTTTAAGAAAGGTCAGTATAAAGGTACTGACCATGTACTATTCACTGCACAGAATAATTTGGATCCTTCCTTGTGTGTGTGTAACTCTCTTTACTACAGTCATTACTTTGTTGACACTTCTGATAGACGCATCTATACAAATTATATAGGTAGACTTAAATTATGCCTAGAGCCAAAAGAATGCCTTTTCAGGGAGTAATAGAAAGCATCAGTGTGTTTATTTTATTGGCTTTGCAGGCTGGAAGTTCCCATGAAAGATTAGGTAAGATGATTTGTGCCTTTCAGTTGCAAAGCTCAGGATAAGCTGGACGCTCTCAGAACCTGTTCTCAGCACTGTTCAACTTTGCTGAATGTGCAGTTCCATTGAACTCTGATTACTACAGAGTTACAGCTCACTGGCATAAAGCATTAGCATGATATTCTACTTTTTTTTCCCCCAGCAGCCATTCAAGAATGGTCCAGGGGAAAGAAAACAGCATTCTGAAACAAGAGTCACATAGGACATAGGCACCTTATTCAAAGTACTGCTGGCAATCGGAATTTTATCAAAATGCTATTTCAGGACTATCAGTGAGAAAATCTGTGCACAACAGCACAGGTTTGTTTTGTCTGGGAAAAGACTCATGAAACATGCAGTACTTTGCATTTTTTATGAACAAGAAAGCAATACGCTTGATTTACAGCTACAGGCTGCAGGTTAAAGGAGTCCTTCCAAAAGGAAAGCCTTATGATCAATACTTTCAAGCACTGATACGCACAACTGAATAAAACAGACGCAGAACCCAAAGCTATGAGCAGGAATTGATGAAAGCACATTGTAATTCCACATGCTCTGCTGCGCAGCCAAATTACACAGACCAAACACCTCCTCACTTTTCCAGCATGGAAAGGTGGGATTTGGAACATTGCTTTTCAGACTGATCTGGTGAAGAATTTTAAATGTGCCAGTTATTGTGTGCTTCTCCAAGAAGGATCTGTTTTGTATGAGAAAGAGAATAGTGTGAAAATGTCACTTGAGAACTTCTTCATAGTAAATGCATCTTTTTATCACTGTAAATGAATCCAAACAGGAGCCAAGATTCAAGCAACTCAATCATCAAACTGAGATTTTCATTGAGCAGACATATCTACACAGAGAACAAGGTTTAAAGTACTCTGTAATATACTTTTTAGACATTTTAGAAGTCACTACCATTCTTCATCATTCATCCCATCTATTTATTGCTTTTAAGTGCAAAAATGGTCATTCTTATGAATACTCATGTTAGTCCTGCAGAGAACAGAGAATCTGATGACAACTACTGCAGAAATGGCTGATGTGCTGCTTTTAAATTCATGGAGAAATCATCATCCCCTATTAAAACAGGCATTAGGTTTCCCTTAGTGTCTCTAACAGATTACTGCTGGTGAAGATCATTGGCATTTAAGACTAGCAGCTTCACTCACTACTGAGTTAGAGTCCTTAAACAAGAATTTTCCTTGTTAAACTAAACAAAGAACATCTCTTTAAATTCACCTTTTGGTAAAGAGTCACTTGGGCAATGCATGTTTGCTCAGTCTCATTAATATACAGTTTGATAAAAGATGAAGTTTACTACTGAACAAGATGAAATCCCTAGAAAAGACAAAGGAAAAGAGGAAAGATTTATTTTGAGAAGGACATTAAAAATAAAAAAAAGCGCCCAAACTACTTGGCGTGAGAAACACACCAGCTGCACTTCACTAATCCACAGCTGATCCTTGGAAAGAATCACAAATCCACTCAACCAGCAGGCTGAGTGCCATTTTATTGGCAAGAATTGAGAACAAAATGGAATGAAATACACACTCATAACACTGGCTATTAAAAATTCTGCTTGTGTTTGATAAAGTGTGTATTAAGGACTCTCTGCTTAATTCAACCACAGAATATGAAAAAGTGAAAATAGAAAAATTAAATGTATGAATTTGCTAGGAAATTGTTTCATTGTTATGGCCTCATGGCTGCAAGACACTCACCCACTGAACTGGCCTCTAGTCCTGCACTTTGGAACTGTTCCAATGAGGGCCAAGGACTGAACATGCCACTAAGAAACACCCAGAGATATTTCCTTCTGTTCATGGCTGCGGCCCACTGCCAGAATACACACGGAATACTCTGTACAATGTCTGTGCTGTGCCTGTACCTGCCATGGGTAGTCTTTGCTGAAGGGAGGTTGTTTTTATCCTGTTCTTACAGCACTCCTTACTCCCAGCAGAAGCTGCTAAACCCACACATTTTCGATGTCCATACAACTTTTGCAATCTTTCAGTATGAATTATACTGTATTCTGCAGCCTCAAGCACATAGTGTAGTTTAGTACCAGTTCGATACAAATTTGGTAAACAACACCTTAAACACACCTCAGAAGTTTAGCACTATAAGTTCCATAAATTAGAATAAAATACATAAAGTATTAAATAAAGCATTCTTGTTCTGAGTTTTATTAGTAAAATTACAGGTAATTCCTTTTTCTCATGTTTATGACCCTTTGATCAACACATGAGCATTTCTCAGCACTGGAGAAGGGAGGAAGGGAGAAGGGGAATATGGGAAATGAAAAATCAAAAAGGTAATACAAACTTTGCTTTCAAGGGTCCTGTCCACAATCATGATAAAACAGCTCTATGATGACTGCTTGATTAAAAATTAATTGCTGTGGTAATTTAAAGATATGCCTTATTTAATAATTAATGAATAGGAATTAAATTGGACTACTCACTGAAGTCTTATTATAAGGTACACTTAGAAAAGATCCATGATCTTATTGTATAATTAGGGATGGAGGGGGAATTTTACTGCATCTTGGAGAAAGAATGCTTCCTGTCGTATCTAATATCTCTCCTGTGCAGCAACTGATCCTTTTTTTGGCTCAGTACTAGGGATTACCAAATTTTAATGCAATACTGCAGAGTGAGGTCCTTTCTGTATAGCACAGCTCTATCTAGTGGCTGGTTAATCAAAGTGCATCTGGCTGTTGAAAAAAGACTAAATCATTAATGTGAAGGCCAGGAAAGCCTTAGGAAGGTGACACTTTCTTTTTCTGACCTACTGTTACCTTGCATAAGCCTGGAAACACACCAGCAAAGGTTGTACTGGCAGCTAAATCCTGCCTTTCCATACACTGATAAATATGATTTGGTAGAGAGTTCTCTCGGTATTGAACACTTTTTCCAGTACAATTTGCAGGAACAAACCAGCGGCTCACATACTTATTCAGGCAGGGTACTGAATACTGGCCTGACAGACAAACCCAGTGAAGGTGGATGCACAGTCCCTGTGCTTCACTACACGCCTGTTACATGCATGTGCTTACCCCCTATAACCGGAATATGCCAGAATGGCAATGTTTGAGCACTGTCAGAGGTGGCTGGGAATCCTCTGTCTGTCCACTTGATTGCTGCTGTGGGAGACAGGAAGGTTTGGAGCCGTTCCCCAGCCTCAGCACTGGATGGAGCCCAGAGCACAGCCACTGTGGGGTAACACACATCCCTTAGCAGGCTGAGCTGGTCCCTGTCCCTACCGGTCGTGACACCATGGGAGGAAGAGCTCGGTACTGCAGCCCTTCCAGAGCAACCACGACATGCTGAACACCCAAAAAGCTCTGAAGCCCAATGCAGAAAATACAAGTGGCTGCTGTGTTTTTTCCCAATCTCATCATCCATCTATGGGATATATTGGACATTAATCTGTGTCAGCTTCTAACTGAACATAGCAGAAGGAGAGCTGCTAACTTCTGTGCTGTGTAACTGAGTAATGGATCCCATCAGCATGTGGGAAAGGTCACTGCTTTTTGCTGGTAATTACAAAAGCTTCACAAAAGTGTGCCTACATTTTTCCCAAGCTCGTCAGGCCATTTATCCAGTGGAGGCTTAAGGAAATAATGGATATTCCACATAACAATTATTTGAATAATGCTCTAACGATATTTCTGGTTAATAACTGCAGAAATAAGTATTGTTTCATTTAAACTAAAACAATCCTGCTACAGATACCAGTGTAGGCAAATTAAAATAGCAATGTAAAAGCACTGCAGTTGGGGAAAAGGACTCATATCTACTGCATCTAGCCAACATCAAAATATAATGTGGATTTTAAACACCACTTAAGGTTAAGCCCACACAACAGTTCTAAGAAATCAGCTTTGAATGTTGTGTAACTTTGACAGAAAGCCTGGAAACCACCTCTCCTTTAGAACGATTAGAATACATGAACTGAGGGCCTGTCAATACTCCTGGAACTGGGGTTAGGTAATTCTGATGCCTGAAAGCTTCAACTGCAAACACTCTCTCATTCAAGCTGCATCTGTTTCTCTATATATCGCTCCAGAAAGCAACTTGAACACAGCTTCCTTATTTTGTGTACAGGAATTAAATAGGTTTGCAGCCCAGTTTTCACATCCTTTTCAACTCATGTTTTATCTAGCACTTCTGCAACCATAACACAGGTTGACACAAATGTTTTACTAGTATATTTTTATCCTGAATTACTCAAATCTGCTTTAAATTAACTAGCATTCTAGCAAAACAGTAAAATGCATTTGTTTCGTGTGCCTGTGCACAGAAAACAAAAGCACTTACCCATTTCAACACTTCGAAGAGCAGTAGAGTCATATTAACATGTATAAACTAATGAAAATTTAATATTAGTAGAATATTTTACCTTATCAACATGACAATTATTTGAAAATCAAAGCAATTTGTCCAAGTTAAATACCACCCCCCACATCTTGATTCCATGAAAATTTCATAGCTTCTGTTTCCTTTCAGAGAAAAAAAATCAAGGTGACAGCAAGATGATTTGCTCTAGTTTTTGATTCAGGCAGTGTTTGCTAATAAATTAGACCCATAAGATTAACAGGGTTTTGTGGGGACCAGTTCACATTATTTTCTAACGAAAGAATTTCTAAATGCTTAGTCAAGTGCCTGAACCCCCACACCTGGCAGCAGTTCAGATTTCTGGTGTCTCTAAGACATCCTCCCAGGGCTAGTATCCCAAAGGGCCTAACTCAGACCTCCTCAGCAGCTAGAGGCCAGAGAGGATGGAAAATGGCACTAACAGCTTAAATTCAAGTAGTTTCAAGTAAATTCAAGTGCCTTTGTGCCTTCTTCCTAATATGCTGTTATACAAAATAAAGGCTCTCCCTCAGTGCTTGAAAAAAATAACTTCAGAACATCTGTAACTTAAATGAAAAAACACTTAGAAATCCTACTGAGTGACACAGGTGAATGTCAGAAATGAGAGATTGCATTAGTGGGTTTATTTATTCCAACTACCACAGCTTTATCAACAGCAAAATGTTAATACCATAGGATTTATTATGGGAGAGGGAAGTAATGATTAAAATTGACTAGGCCACAGACCGGAGTGGGACACTAACGACAAATGACTGGGCCAGCCATTTCCAAAAAGCCAGTTATTTCCCTTCCGCTATTTCCTGAATGAAATACTCAAATGCAACAGTAATCCCGAGCTCCTGGAACACAGCCACTCCCAGGCTCTGCTCCAGGGGAGGGCTCTCAGCAGGCATCTGCATTTCCAAAGGCCCAAGTGGATCAGGATCCATATACACTCAAGGCTAATATCCACAGAACCTGCCGCACACCCCTCAGCAGTCGAGCAGGTAACAAGAGGCAAGAACAGCAGAGAGAGGAGGCTGAGATCAGGCATTCTGGGCCATGGGGGTCATCGATGTGGTTGTGTGCCTGGGGTGGGGAACCAAAACCAAAAAATGCTTTTAGATGAGATCAGCGTGGTACCAGCTGTCCCTGGGTCCTATGAGGATCCTCCTTTTTCTGGTACACCAAAAGGCTGGGAGAAGATCTACGTGCAGCACTAGGTACCAGCAGAGCTATCATTAAACAGAATAAAAATTAGTGGTACTTGATGTCAAGATCCTTCTGAGAAGGTGGAGGCATTTCCCTGGTAAATGAACTATCCTGAAGACAGAAGGCTGATACAACAGTTTGGGATTCTCTAGGATGAAAGACACAGCCAGACTCACTAGTGTTTAGTGAAGGCATGTCAGGTCATCTCATGTCAGTGTTTCAATGCTCAGAGCTAGTGATTTAGAAAAACACACTGACTTTTCACCTTTCTACTGCTCTGTTCAAACCTAAGCCTGACAAATACAAACAAAAAAATGCCTAATCTCCTTTTGGGAATGAGAATAATCAGGATTTTGTAAGGACGGCTCAACAGAATTGTGAAGTGAAATCAGAGCTAAAAACAAAAGCATGTAGAAAATTTAACAGCAAAATCCAAAAGTTCTCAACTTGGGATACTAAGTGTCAGGCTAAAGAAATCTTAAAACATAAAAAACTATTTTACAAAACTAATGAGCTCAATGAGTGTGACTTGCACACTTCATACAACTTGCAGCTAAGCTGTAGAACACCGTGGTGAATGATGCTGTGCTGACTAAAACGCAACAACACAATTTCACCTAAACCCCCCCAATATTACCTCTGATCCACGCAGTCCCTATCTCAAGTATTTCTGTCTAGGAGCAAACTCTGAGGGAGAGGAACTACATCTTTACCTGTTCTACAGCACCCCCTTGACAGTGCTGCTCCAGCTCTGGGCAGCACAGATTTCTGGTCTGACCCAGCAGAGCCTCACACCTGACCTCTCAATTTATTAGACATTAAATGGAAAAAACTTGTTAAGTCATGAGCAGTACATCTGATTCCCAGCTGTATTTGCAATCTTCAGTTTCATGAGCAAATTCACATCTGTAATTGAAAATATTTAGGGGAATCAAACTTCAGTAAAACCTAGGTAAATTATTAAGTGTTTAAGATGAAATTTCCAAAGGAGCAAACCCTGGGCTCTGAGCACTGATTCAGCTAATCACGTGCAGAATAAATCTTCTAAAAAGCTTTGGAATTTACTCTTTACTCTTCAGTTCCAAACTGACAAAGATTTTACATTTGCAAAAATACAACATAAAAATCACCACCAACAATGTAGAACTGGACAAAGATATGTATTGCTTAATGTGAACAGCAAGCCTAAAACCAAATGCATTCCTCTTCACCTGTCAATCTCTGTAAAATACATTAAGAAATAAACCAATATAGAAGTTAATGATTGTATTGTATTAGGATAATGGTTTTAGGAATGGTCTTGGGTACTAGAAACAACAGAGGATGAACCCCTGAACAGGATGAACCCCATTGCTCCCTTTTTTTGTGAAAGACAACTTGTAATACATGACCTGCGACAGGAAAATTGGGAAGGAGGGAAGTTAAAGTCAACTAAAACCACCGGAATTAAAAAATGAAAAACATTTAAATGTCTATTCTGTTAAAAAAATTACAAACGGTACATTTAGTAAAGCTTAGTAACCACTGCTTGCTTTCCACTGGTAGGAGCTTAAGCCATTCAGCTATTAATCACATGAAAGTAGATATTAAGGAATATTAATCCATACCAGCTGTTACATCTTTTACTGTGCTATTATTAGAGATTAATCCCTATAGAACAAGGCTGCCTTTTCATGTCATTTCCAAGAGGACATCATACAAGCTGATACTGTTTTACAGCACATCTTCACAAAGAGTTGAAGAAAGCAGGTGCTAATGATGACATGGTGAAATTATATTCAATTTCATCCTCAAAATCTAAGCCATTTATGCTTAGAGGAGACATTGTCACTATAATCAGTTGATTAGTTAATTTTTACTGTGACTGCAAAAAACTGGTTTTATAGCTTCCTATTTACATCAAAAGAACCACGATATTCTCCTAGTGATATTGAATGTTGTCTTACGGAAAGTTCAAGGCCATGCAATTTTCTATCTTCAGTATCTGAGAATGAATCCAGTTTAAAACTTCTAACACGATCTAGTTGATGGAGCCTTAATGAGGAACATTTAGGATTTTAACAGAATTGTAACAAAACAGAATCAACACTGTGAGCATAGTATTCTCTAATGAACCATAAACCCCTGTCAGGTGAGCCAGGTCTTTGGAAGAGCAATTGCTTTAATTGTTGGATACACGTCATAGGTGACTGCATCTGCACACTGCACAGAAACTCCTGTTGGATCACATGTTGATAGAATGCTGTTAAAGTCACAAAAAGCATCACACTCCTCCAAAAAAGTAAAATTACTGGCAGAAAAGGCCAGCATTATCCATTAAAAAATGCACATGAAAAATAAGCTTCTAATCAGTTTTTTGAGTTTTAGATAAGATACCACCAGCTGCACTAAGGAAATCACTTGTCATAGTTACAGAAAAAAAAAATCTACATTCTCTATACCTGCAGTCTCCTCATTTTGTTAAATGCAAGACTCTTCTCTAATTATGTCACAATTATTCACCAGGGTATCTCTGGTTTTTTACTCATTTGACATTAGATTGATGTTCCAGACTGAACGTGTGATGGTTTTCCAGCACAGCCTAGATGGTGAGGAAGCAGCTCTTTAGTCTGGGGTGGTCTGAGTCACTGCTCTCCCACTCTCCCCTGCAATTCTCACAGTATCTGCTCAGCAACCACTGCCCTGTCACTCTCCCCACGTTTGCTCAAGTCCTTCAGAGGCTCCCTTTTCCCACTCCCCATGTTCTGCCTGGGCAAGCTGACCTGCTCCAGCTGCTGCCTCCTCAGCACTGCTGCCCCCTTTCCAGCCTGGGCAGTCTGGCATGTACAGCTGCCTTTCACAGCTCCTGCTACCTGTCTTTAATCCTCTCCATCCTCCTTTTCATCTGCTGGTGAACCAGCTGTTGGTTATGTAACATTGCTTCCAGGCCTTTTCCACTCTTCACAAATACGTACATTCAAATTTTGCTATTTCCTCTCAGCTTCATTACACTTTTCAAGAGAAACTGGCTTTCTGATTCCACCCTGCTAACGCCTGTCTACAGGACTTCTCCCACCTCCAAATTGGATTAAGTGGCTAACCCTACAATGACGCTTTTGCTGCTTAGTATCAATAATTTGCCTGCTAACAGCTGGCAAAAGCACGGGGCAGACAAAAGTATTGACAACACAAAAAGTAACATACATACTAGGAGGTAAAACTGAGGTCCAAATGTAAGCCTCTAAGCAAGTTATCTCATGGCTTACTTTTTATTTGAAAAGAGGCTTGAAGCAGGGTGGGGGATATGATCAGAGGAATATTACATCAGTTTTAACCAGCTATAGCTTTTCTAACTTTTCCACTAATGTAGATCATAGAAGTTGCACTAGAGATTGGGACCCACATACAACAGAAAACTATTTCTGTGGACAAGACGCATAAAAGAAACAGAGGAAAACGGAGTCGCCCAATTTCACCACGTAGCAACAGCTAATACAATCCACCACATCGCCCATGAAACATCTCTTTTTCAATGCTTTCAGTCTTCCTTTACTCTGCCACTGATGTTTTTCATCTCATTTTAAGGACTAAATTAAAAGAATCTCAACCACTTGTAGAAGATTCTACTAACGTAGAGTCTGAAATTAAAAAGCACCAGAAAGGTTCTGTTCACTAAGGCAGTGGCTGATTCTTCAAACTTAGGACTGGAAAGCAGTGAGTACCCCAACCCATATCCTTCACTGCAAGATCAACTAACCTACTACTGCTACATGAGACATGAACTAATATCACTTTCCAGAAAAAATGGTTTCTTCCTTTGTTTATTCACATTTGTGTTTTCTAGGCCTCTTATAGTCACATTCTGCATCTCCTGCTACTCTAAAATAATCTACCTCAGAAGCACTCTAATATGCACTTGTTGTTCTCTGTGTTTGAAAGTCAGAGAGAGATTTTCAGTATTCATGAGCATTTGTTTCAGTTTGTAATAAGTATCCACCCTTGACAGATTCCTTCAACAAAACTACACTCCAAGTGAAAACTGCTCAAGGCTTTCTGCTCCCATTTTTCTCCACTCAGAGCTGCATAAGGCTTGTTTGAGTCTGTCTGCCACTGGAGAGAGGCTGTAAGCAAGAACTAGCAAGAGGGTCAGCATGACCCAAGCACCTATGGCAGGTTTTGCTGTGTGAGACTAGGTGGGATTCACGTTGGGAAACAGACAGCAAAGCACAGTTGCAAAAGACACAGGTGCATGCAAGTCCCACAGTTGCCAGAAGTGAATACAAACTGCTGAACAGAACAGCAACAAATTGCTGAAAAGCAAAAACCGTTATTCCATAACTCACAAGGTGCCTCTGACATTCAGTCCATGACTTCTGTACAGGACTCATGTCATGTCACATTTGTATCCCTCTGGGGGACAGGCTGCACTGGCTGTAGACGCTGGGGATTATGCAGTATTTGCCCAGACATACAGATGTTCTAGGAGACGTGCCTCGTAAGTAACAGCTACCATCAGTTTTAAGAATTTGCCAAACATGTGGGCTTAAACTAAAAAAGCTGCCACAAAACTCATGGCATTCACCTTGCTGGAAGCCACCATGACATAGCAGTTGTACGTAGGCAGCACTTTGGGTAGAGGTACATGAGGCTTTAACAGCTACATAGTGCAAGAGGTCTTGTCACTGATTCCATGCTTCTATCCTATCTCGAGCAGGAAGCTTCCATGCCTTTATGGTAGCCTTTCCTTCATGCTACAGATCAGATATTACTCACTGTATGCACCCACCATCTGCTTCTGTTGGATGTCTGCAATGCACTGACTTGTAGGGACAGTGTTTACTGCAATGCCACGTGCCTGACTATGCTGGATGAGTCATTCCTGCAGAATAGTGACTCGAGTCCTTAGGAACAATTCCTGACAATAGAGAGATTCCTAAAATCCATACCTTACACTGTCTGTCTTGAGAAGAAACAGGATGTCAAGAAAAAGGTCATGGACGTGCCAAGGAGAACCTTTTGGTTCTGCATTTCAAATTGGACAAATCCTCTCCTATACTGATATTCTTCCTTTGGATGGTGTGTCACAGCAAAACAAAAGCCTTATAACTCACTTGGCCAATTGTGCATCCTGCTTAGGGCCTTAAAGGATTTATTCCCAATTCCTATTCAGATCAGCTGGTGCTGTCTGAATTAGCCTACTCTATTAGACATTTTTCACAATGCTCATATCCAGGCTGTTGAAGGACATTGTGATACCCAATCAACACTAAAGAGCCTCGGTGTTTTAGTGATTGATTCACTTCCCTCGCCTTGATTCAGCAGGGAAGGGAAGTGAGAGAAGCTGCAAAATTTTCTCTGTAGAAAAGATCTGTCAAAACTGGACAAAGTTATACACCCAAATAGAATGTATTTCAGTTTCTCTTGAAAACACAGCTACTCTGATAGAGATTATTCCAATCTGACATTCCCTTCTGTCATTACGCAGAGGAGCACAGGCTGTGTTGCTGTGTCTCACTTCGTGAGATTGTACCAGAGCACAGGCTGCTAAGCACAGTCTTTGTTCATTTGGGAAGGGGCAACTGATGACCCGCTGGCCTGCTCTTCAGACACGAGTCTACTTCTATTTCCCTTTATGGCCATGAAAGTCTACCTGTGATAACAGTTTAATTATTGCCCTGTTACTTTTTTGGAACATTAAAGAAGATATAGAACCTGCTCTGACATACTCAGAAATTAATTTTATTATGTTCCAGTTATTTTCTCACTTCCATCACTCAACTGACTCTCCAAAATGTAAAAAATACAGCACTTTTATCTTATGAGCCACTGAGACATTGACTAAAATATTGGCACATGTCTTAATCACAGCAGAAATTTGGAGGGAAAAATTTGAAACTCTCAAAAGGAATGAGTATGAAAACTATTTTACTGTTACCAAAGGATCTCTTTAACCATAACTGCAATATTAACCAGGTGCAGAAAACTTCCAAATATACCTATGACCATTGTAAACCCAAACCATCAAAAGGTATGCAATTTGAAGGAAATCACAGCTGCTTGACAAATAGTTTAGGAGCAGAAAGTGAATTTATCTTGTTAATCTTTTTTTTTTCCTATCTGAAGTTTAATATTATGATAAGAACACAAAACATACAATTTAAGAACTGCAACTCACTTCAAGGGATTTCAGATCAATTTTCAAGCTTCATTAACAAATGGTAAGACAGATCAAAACAGTGACTTAAAGAGGAGACAAAATTGGTTTTTCTGCCTAGAAGCTACATTCTCTCTGTTCTAAGAGAATGTATTCATCACTGGTTTGTCTGGTCACTTACAAAACATAGGACAAGTTATTTGCCTTAGTCTGAAGGTCTAATAATCTTTTCTCCTTTGTAATCCATGGAAGCTTTTCCAATAAACTACTGGGTAATACTGTATTACCTTAAAAAATTACAGAGATTCATTATACTTCCTATAGTAGTGCTGTTGAGATTTTTAAAGTTGTCTACTACATTTAGATAAAATATTCTTTAAATTTTTTGTTAGGCATTACTGTAATTTCTTGTACCACATTTGATAGCCAGGAAGGAGACAGTGATAAAATACATTAGTGGCTCTATGAAAGCTTAAATCTGAGCATCTGGAAGGCTTGTACCGAATATATCCTTATACAGATAATCGCAGAGAATTTACAAGCATGGAAGAATTATAGGCAAAGAGAAATAAACGCAGAGTAAAGCTGTTTCAATAAAATGGTTTTCTCTTCAGAGGAACAGAAAATGAGTCATAGTAGGTACATCTTGAAGACACTTAGATCAAGTCAGTGGAGATAGCAAGCAGAGACGAAAGCATTGTTTAGTACTAGAAAAGTAATTTGAAGTCATTCCCATTAGTGGGAACGACGGACCAGTGATGTGCATCCAGATAAGCTGCTTCTTTTGCTAATAAACTGAGATGTTTACAAAGACACAAAACCAAAACACAGACACACAAGGACACTCCTTTCTTTAACATTATGAGTTTCACATTTCATTTAGAGCATTCTCTGCTGAGGGAGAGAATTATACCTTTAATTGCACAGCAAGTAGCAACAGGTGGTTTTGTAAAACTGCTCAGGAAATGAAATTTTATCTTCCTCTACAGCACTGTTGTCAAAATCAGGGGACTACACAGCAAAGCTAAGCAGAGTAAAGAGCTGAGCAGGACATATTTTAAGTGGTCTTGGTATCCAGCATTACTGCAGTAATCATGGGCCAGGACCACACACTGTTACACCTTCCTCGGAAAAAAGCAAGAGTGAGAGTGGCAAAAGGGAAAAAGATTAGAGTAGTAGGTAAAATTTTCATTATAAACCTCAATGCTTGGCTATATCACATGGCTTTAACCATTTCCTGCATAGGTTTCCAGATGTATCCCAAAGCACTACACCCCTACAAGGGACACACATTCAAGACCAGTTTCAATTCCCGTTCTCAGCTGTATCATTAGCAAAAATTAACAGTCAATACAAAACACTCTCAAGCACAACAGTGCCCAGTTTCCTGCCTCGAGATGTCCTGACTCCCAGAGACGAGCACTTCACCTGCCTGGATGATGACAGTGTGCTACTGACCTCAGAGAGCCAACCCACATCATTTCTGGCAGAAGTAACACTCCCAGCCTATTACATAAGCACAAAAATCTAGTTTTTTAATCAACTCTAGTAACTTTTTTCATGAAAGGTAAAGTTTTTGTTCTGAAATGAACATTAAAGCAAATAAACACCAAAAGAATTAGGAAGACTAAAATAAGCAAGCCATGAAAGGTATTTTCAGCTTTTGAAAGACAACATTTTCTTACAATAAGAAGTCAAGAAAAACAGAATCTGCATTGTGTTCCTTCTACCTTCACTTGACTAGTCTTTCCCATGGGATTAGTGGGACAAAATTAAGCCATTTTTGCCTGGGTATTTTACCCCAACTTTATTCCATTCAAGAAGTAAAAAGCTGTATGCTTTGCAGTATCAAAGCAGGCTTGGGGACATTTTAAAGGGGAAATCCTTTTCAACGTCCTTTATCATTATTTCTTTGTATTATTCAATACATAAAGTTAATACTACCAGCCTATGAAGCTGGAAGCCATCTGGGTGACAAAGCAAGCAAAACACAGTTGTTCATGAAATGCAAGATTTTTGAAGGACAGCCTGGTTTGTCGTGAGGCACCCAGGAAACAACTGTGCAAGTGATGGGCAAAGTTACCCAAAGTAACACTTGCTAAGTATTAGCTGACATTTCATTTTGCCACTTTGCTTTACATCCATCAGAGGGGGAAAAACTGAACCCACCGCAAACACCTTCTGTTTTGATTCCAAATGTTTAGCCTTGGCCCTGGTGCCAATGAAATTACAGCTGAAGTATTCTTTTTTTTTTTTCCATCTAGCACTCAATGTCTGTAATTGGGCCTGTAATACAGGTATTACATGCAGCCTGACAATCTCTAGCAGAGAAAAGGGCCAGGGTCCACAGTCAGTACATAAAAACCATCACTGTAAATTACTTTATACTGAGATGGTGCTTGGAATTCCCCTGGTGATGGCCCATGACCATCAGTCTCTGCTGAAGAAGTCCCTCAAACCCAGACATATTCTCTCTTGCAATCACAGATGACTATGACCAATATTGCACATCATACAGAACAATCTTCTTAAAGAAGGAAACATTTTAATACATACTTAGTTGCCTGTGTGACATTTTTCTCTCAGTTTATATATTCCTTGAAACTTCCTTTCATCCTTTTAGTTAGAATCTGACTCTAAGACTGTGATGACAATCAGCAGAAATTAGAGGTAAAAGGCTTGCAGGGGTTTGAAGAGTAGACAAAAACTATTTCTCATTATTTGAATAGAATCAGTTTGAAAAAGGCCAGTTGAGCTGGAATCTAAGTAATCCTGAGCTGAAGTAAGTCTATATTTTTTGTAAAAGAATCTATCAATCTATGGATAAAATATGTACATAAATTCCCTTAACAGCTTGGAAACAGTTAAAACCTGAATTCTTACTATTCATTTACTACATGCAAGCTTATGATAACAACAGTGAGCTCAGACATTATAAAGCAATCACTCATGTCTTCGTTCTCCTGCCTTTCTTTTTCATTCATAACCTACACAGCAAATAACTCTAACCACAGACTGTATTTCCCACAGAATCTGTCATCTGTAGTTCAGTGAATCACATCAAAATCTTGTATACATCCTACCAGTCTTCACATTTACTGCATCTATATTGGTGACGAACACTATCAATAGTCATCAAAATGTGATTTTGAGTATGGATAGGAATAATGACAGGCTAGCCCTGTACAGTGACATTTAACCCAAAGATCCTTAAGACAGGAACTTGTGAAAGGAGTCCTGTAACATGAGTAAGATTCATTGTTAGAACCAGTGCAATGAACACGACTGATACCTCTGAGACAAACGAGCACAAAAGGGAATAGTTCTCATTTATAACAGTACCAGGTGTTAAAAGCAAGAGGGCCAAACAGTGGCTCCAGCTGTTTCCCTGTGGCTGACTATTTGGGTAATTGCAGACTTACCCTCTGTGATCCAGATGCTGAGCCTTTAAATGAAGTGCGTTTGAAGGAGCCACTCATCCTCCGTAAGGAACCTGTGAACTTTCCTTTCTTAATCCCCTCCATAATGGAACTAGTACCCCAGCATCAAAGAAAACCCTGATTTCAGTCATGTAGTCTGAGCAGGTTTTTTCCTGAAGCCAACAATCATTAAGTTACGGCTTAAATATAAGGTGAGACAAATGCATAGAACAAAATCAAAGCCAAATGATGAGACTCCTGTTCTGATATGCACCCTGCCACAAGTGTTACCAGCAGCCAGCCAAGCAGAAAAACAAGGCAATACACTGATAGCAACTGCTAGCCCCCTCCCTCTTCTCTACTGACTATAATCAGGCTTAATGCACACAGCTTCTGCAAGCTACGGTTTTTAATGGACAGAGATTTAATAAATGGTGATTGAAGGTAAATCGACTTTAGAAGCAGCAGCCCGAAAGGTTTTTATTTGTGCACAGCACAGGGCAGTCAGATGGAAACTGTTTTGGTATCAGTAGAAAGGCACATGAAAAGAGCAGATGGTCCTCAGCAGACCACGGGTTAGAGGCCTGGTGGAGCCTTAAAGGATAACTGTTGATGGCAAGTGTGCCTACATCAAGCCCCAGGATGAGAGTGACAAGGTTTCAAAAGCAAACAACCCGTAAGATCACTGGTTAGATTCTAACTAATTAGGGAATGAGGGCAGGTAAGGTGTGGTGTGCATTATCTTAATGAATTCTCTCTAGGATCTCAATGCATCTGTTCTGTACTATTCTGCCTACGTACGCAGAGTGAGAGCAAAAGGAGGTAGTTAGGAGAGGATAAAAAAAAGATATGAGGAAGAGACAAGGTTCTTTAAAAGAACAATGAAGTAATTATTGATTGGAAATACCTAGTTGGCTCCAGAAGACACCAGCCAGGAATCTGTTCGAGAGTCTCGTTTAGAAAAAGAAAATGGATGAGAGCACTGAGAAAACAGAGATCCATTTCAGAAAAATACACAGAGAGGGCTGATTTGTAACTGTGAGGTTAAGTCAGAAGCACCACTAATTTCCAGGATTTAGTTAATTTTTTTTTAATTTCTTGTCTTTTTTAGGTTCATCCCTTTGTCCCTCAGTAAGATTGGCACAGGTGCCTGTTTGCAGCTGATTAGAGGAGGCACAAAAAACTGTACTGAAAACCTAAAACAAAACGTGGAAGAGACTGATACACAGAGATGCACATTTGTTGTTCTGGTCAACACAAGAACAAAAATAGGGACATACTCTTCAGAAAGCAGAAATTTAGAAAACAAATCTGTTCTTCAAAACACAGTGTAGAATGTGAGTAAGGAAATAGACTCAGTCCCTTTGGATCTGTGATTTTAAGATGTCTGAGCTCCCTATAACTGTTCTTGGTGTATTTTAAGGACCACTCTAGATTTTTGCAAGTCATCAGTACCAAAGGGATGTTTGCATTCAAGAGCCAGATAAAAGCAATCAGTGCAACCGAAGCTGCTGACTACTAACCCCAGCTGAAAAATCAGGCAACTAAGCTGATGTTCTTGCCCCCACTGTGTTTATATAACACTTCATGGGCCATTTCCACTAGACTGGGAAACAGAAACACGCACCACGCTGGCAATTTCATCAGCTCTGTGACTGAGAAGCACAAGTTTAATACATTTTCCAAAAGAGCTTGTGGTTTTAGGAGTGTAGTCACACACTGGGAAACCTTTTAAAACAAATCTTATTATGAAGGTTCCTGTCTCATGTTGGAGTTTTCCGCTTCATCAGTTGAGCTGATTCAATGGTTTGTGTGGCCTGGATCAATCTGTGTAACCACATGGTCTAAATCAGCACAGGGGGAGGAAAGCACAGTAATCTCTTGCTACAGGATATTGTTGGACAACAAATGAATATCTGGCACAGCACGGAAGTGAAGGACCCTTAAACTGGTTGTGAAATGGAACAATCCATGACACGAAATGACACATCTGTCCATCATCCTCCATGTTTTGTAATGAAATCAAATTGGTCAACCTCCGACTATGAAAAAAAACAAGGGCATACACCCCCATAAGGGAACAAGCAGATTGCAGGCACACTATCTGCAAGATCACCATCAAGGTCCTTGACAGCCTGCTCTCTGGGAAAAGCAGGATGCACGCATTTCGAAGTACACAGAAGTAACACACTAAGACATAAGCAGTTGTACCTCTTATTGATACCACACCATGGGAATTTAACATCTGCAGTCATGAACAGATCCACGTCCCAAAGGCCCTACCACAATGTGTTTTAAAAAAGTGAATAGCTTGGTTAGAGACAACTGTAGTTGTTTCAGCCCATACAAAAAAAAAAACCAACACTGCTCTTGCTGTTCACAGAGCTGTATTCTATGACATCATATCAGAGATGTTTGATGTTAGTTTAAAACAAAAAGCAATAGATTTAAAGCTTTGATCTGTAGTCCATCATGTCAGCTAAAATGTTTCCACTCACCCTGATAGTCAAACTAAATACGGAAAGCAGCAGTCCATAATCCAATGAACTTTATTTACACTGACAGGAAGGGGTAAGATAGGCTTAGACCTGTGTAAAGACCTACATGTACAAGACATGTAGAATTAGGCCTTCCTTCACTTTGCATTTAATATGAGTAGAAACTAACATAAGTTTCTTTCATAGGCAATGGATTATGAAAAAAAGCACAGACAGAATATTGCTCAGTGCTGGTTACCTACCATGAGAATGAGCACTCTGAGGTCACTGGGGACTGCTGGGCGAAGAGTTGACTTCTTCTGTAGACTACATATCCTCAAAGCACTGCTGCAGCAACCTAGGCAAGAGCATATTTGGATTAAAAATCTAACAGTTTACACAAAAACTCAGCAAGTGACTGGCAGGTGACAGCCAGAGAAAAGAAGTTCCATGTAGTCAATTCTACACCTAAACTCAGAGGAAGACTATGGGCCACTTAATGGTACTTTTACTTCAGCATTGTCTGTTTCTCCATTCTAGAGCCTTTTTTATTTACCAAGTGTCTGCTCCCTCTCTTTCTCTTGCAAGGAAAATAGCAAGTTTAAAGAAAAATTAAAACAGATCATGAGATGTGGACAGAAAAGAGAAACAAATAACTTCTGTTTGTGCCAGTGGTCCTGTAAATTGGTGCCCACGTGAGCACTCTCACATATTAGAAATAATCTGTACTGATCATATGAACAACAAACTTCATGCTAGCAAATAACAAACGTATACCAGTAATCTTATACCAATAACCTGCTGAGGGAATAGAAACCCACCAGGTCACACTGTCACCCCCTCCCTGGAGGTGATCAACCATCATCTTCCCTATATTTGCAGAATCATAGAAAAAAATAAGTTGGAGCAACTTGTGAAGCTCACCTGGTCTGACCTCCCATTCAAAGGAGAGACAACCTAAAAGTTTGACCAAGTGGTCAAGGGCTTTGCCCAGCTGAATGCTGAAAACCTCTGAGGACAATGTTTCCAGTCCTCTGGGTAAGCTGTTACAGTACTCCACCATTCCCCCCGTGAGGATCTTTTCATTATGTCCCTGTGGAATTTCCCTTGCTGCAGTCTTTCTTTCTTCTGCACTTATGAGAAGAATCTGGCTCCATCTTTCCTGTAACGCTCCTTTACTTAGTGGAAGACTACAACTTAATTCTTCCTTAGCCCCCTTCTCACCAGGCTGAACAAGCTCTTCCAGCTTATCTTTACATCTGGGTCTTCCATACTCCAACCACCCTGGGCCAAGGGCCCCTACAAAGATATCTGTCAATCCTGTACTAAGGGGCTCCCAAAATAAAGACAGGGCTCCAGATGCAAACTCACGAGTGTCAATCAGAGGGAACAAACATTTCCCTCTCACTAATACAGCTTTCAACACTGCAAGGGCACTCTGCTGACTCACCTTCAATTTGCTGTTCACTGGGATTCCAGGTCCTACTAACACAGGGGCTTTGCATTTGCCTTAGTAAAATTTTATTAAGTTTGTGTTGGTCAATTCCTCCAGCTTGTTAGAGAAACGGCCTCCAGCTGTGCTCCCCTCAGTATAGCTGCAAATTTCCCGGGTATCAAAGATGTTACACTATATGGGCCCATTCTTTATCACACTTTAGCTACAAAGACGTATTCAAACTGAAAATTAAAAACAAAAAAACTGTGTTCATCTTAGCAGTTTAGAATGTGCTGAATTGAAGCACAGACAGATAATAACTTAAGAGTCTGAATTTGTGATAGAGGGTGTTCCTTAGTTCCTTCCTGCTTTATTACAGCATCCTCAGAGACATCAGAACAGTTTCACAGCAGGCAGAAGCCCACTGAACATAAAGCTGAGCCAGCTGATGACTTCTTGCATAGACAGGGCTAGCTGCCAGCTGTTTCACCATCTTCCATGTGGTTACGTGATCACCGGTACGAACATTAGAGCAACTGTGGCTGGATGGGCTTCATTTGGCCACAGAACACCATGTTGAGTTCTCTTAGAGCTCTGTGGCTCCCTTCCCCTTCCTGAGTGCATTAAAGGCCTGTACAGGCAGCATACAGCAATTTAAAGCACAATCAGCTTCCATCTCAGTGAGTAGGTGTTACATTAGAAATAGAAATTAAGACCTCACATCACAGAAAATTGTGTTGGGAGAGCATTTTTACAAGAAAATTGGTCCAGCACTTTTGACATTCCTGTGTTTTCAAACAGTATCACAAGAAGCTCTAGCTTCTATTAGCAGAGACTTCATCTCTGATTAATAAAACTGAGTTATTTGGTTTCTTTCCCTGGTTTGAAATTACCTGGGATGGAAAAAATAGCAATACAAGAAAATGATGGCTGAGGACAGCACAAAACGTTATGTGCATTCATCTGTCCCTGCCCATAACAGACAGCGTATTATACTTAGATTACACTGCCTAGAACTTGGTAGCTATTTCTGAATCTTAACATTCAAGTGACTTGAACATTAAAAACCTGACCCTCAGCACCCTTGGGAAGCAAAGAAGCACTCTCCTCTCTAACAAATAAGGGAGCGGCTGAGATCTGTGTGACGTACAAAGCATGAACCTCCAGGTGTGACAAACACCTTTTATTTCCTTTTAGGTGCGTTCTGGTTTCCTCCCCCCTGCCCCCAGTCTGATGGCAGGGTTGATTTCCAGGAGAAAACCAGTCACAGCTCCCAGATTGTCTGGGCTGCACATTTCCTCATCCATTAATTGCTCATGGACTGGTAGCAATGGATATGCACCACGTGTCAGGAAGTCATTAGATAATACTTTCCATGGAAAGAATAACAGACCTATACTTCACACATCAATGTAACTTTCTGCTTGTGCTCTCTTTTTCTTTTTTTCCTATAAATATTATCCAGAATAATAACAGAAATCCAACATAACTTTACAGCTAAGGAACAGTATAATTGGTTACAGACTCCAATATTGATGATACACTCACTAATTTTGATTGCTTTAAGCTCAGACAGTTCCTGACCTAATTCTGAAAAATGCTGAAAAAGCAACAGCTCCTATAATAGCAAATGGAAGCTGCCACTTTTCTTCAATTCAGGTTCCTGTTGCCTCAAATGACTTCTCAAAAACTGAAGCAGATAAAGGCCCTTATCCAGCACAGAAGACTACCTAATTCAATCTTGGAACTTATGGGGATCTGGCCCATGGTTAATGGGTATTTCTGAAAACTCGATGGTATATTATATGCCACGGCCCCATGTACAATAATTTACTTCACATGCAAATTGCCTACTAATGGAATTAGAGAGCTAGTGACAGCCTCTTGCTGTTCTCAGAGAGGCAGAGCTGAAACCAGGACACTGGATTCCTTCACTATGGCATCACATTCAACTTCCAACCAAGCTGAAAGAGCTGGTGGCACATTTAGAATCACTTGGGAGCAGTCTGACAAATCACACCCTTGTCTCATCCTAGGATTGTGCAAATGGATAGGTCTTCCAAGCTAAGAAAAGAAAATTGATTTCTTGACTTGCGTTACTTTAAAATGTGGGGAGGTAAAAACCTGAATTCTAAAAAATAGGATTATGAATATAACAATAAGAAAAGATTGTATGCAGACTGAACTTCTTAACTGTTTTAGGGACACTAAAATAGAATAAGCCAATTGTTACACTGGATACAAAGCTAATCCTCTAAAAACATTCTATGATTTCACTTCTACTTTAAGGATAATAACAACAAATTAATTACAATGATGTTCAGTCTCAGCACACTTGGAAGTGACTTTCCTTTCGGATACACAGAAAACCATAGCTCTTCGCTGTCCTCATAGTCGTAGCAATAAAATAAATTAGATGACAGAAAGAATTACACTGTTCTTTATGTGATTATTTTACAAACCAGCTTTCTGAATTTCCATTTTCTATGCATCATCAGCCCCAAGAAAGGACTTCTCATTGGAGTCAAACTTGTCTATGTGACAAAGCAATTTCTTGTCCTAAAGTAAAACACCTGTTAGCCTCAAGTGACCAATGATACAAAGTACTGACAGAGTATTCACCCCAGATGACCACCATGATCAGTTTGTCTGAGTAATCAGGTCAAGATTTTTTCTTCATTTTCCCTATAATTTCATTATTTTCCAAGCACTCTGTTTCTATTCAAACAATCAAATGTCATAAATAAAATCACTTTAAATATTTTCTGTAAAATACTGTTTGGAATTTTTTTTCCTATGTCTAAAACAGTCTGAACATCCATACAGTTACTTTTGCTCAGTAATAAAAATGGAATGCTAACTCTGTTATTGGAACCACAAACTGAAGCCAGAGGGGAGCACCAAGAGTCTGCTGAGCTGGGCAGACTGGAAACATGCTAGGGGGGCCTCCTGGGTGTGAGCAGGGTGACCCTAGATCCAAAATGCAAACCAGAATGATTTCAGAGGTAGAACCACTGCCACTGGTGGTGGCCCCCCACTGAAGATGGGATTCAGGCTGGGTGACTTCAATGTATACTGCATAAACATAGGCAGAAACCAGCTTCAGCCTCACAATCTTAAAAGCAAATGGGGTTTTGACATAGATCTCCATGAGAACAAGATCTCAGAAGAATTACATGAGGCTTTGTCTTCATTTCATTTGATTTGAGTAAAATCATCATTTCAGTATTTAATGTACCACTTTTGTCAACACTTTACCGTGTCTCAAGAAAAGCTAGTTAAATAAATCCAGAACATTTCCACATCTACAAGCAACTAAAGGCTGCAAGAAAGAATGTTCCTTACTTAGCTAATAACAGAGGACTTGAAAGGGTAAAGAAAAAGAGAGAACCGAAAAATCAGAGTATAAGCAAAATGAGTAATTTAATGACAAGTAAACATGGAAGCCTTGAACTGCCCTACTGGATATCAACCCACAAAACTCCACTGATGTGAGAACTAAAAGAATTAGGTTGTAGCTCTGGAAGATGCTTCTTTCTTGCTTCCCACCACAAGCCAGTAACTGCAACTGGTGACAAAAAACCTGCTCTCTGCTTGGGTAACCAAGGAATGTCTGAAGAGCAGATGTGCTGGAAACTCTGCTAATATTCAACATGCTAAATGATGAAACAAGGCTTCCTACTATGCTTCATGATTCCTGAGGTAGAAGAAGCAATTGTTTCTTATTAGGAGATAAGTGAATTGCTATCAATTCTGAAAACAGGGAAGGACAGACTTCCCTGACATGCTCTGGTAATGTATCAATTCTCTAATTCATAGAACTGGGTTAGCCTGCAAAGTCCCAAGCAGAGAATGCCCAGTCCTGCATCCACCATGTGGGATCCATGGGAAACGCTCTGTACTGGGCGGGATCCACGGGAAGTGCTCCCATTTCCCTGAACTCGGCACCTCCCTCTCACACCGTTTCGGGTGCCACCGGCGCCACCTGGTGCTGCTTTGCAGTGCGGGTTTCCTTGGGAAAGCACAGGATTGTCTCACGGAGTATTGTCCATCCTCCCTCCAGAAATATAGCCATGGCTAATATTTAATACATTGGCATGTGGGACAGGTCAAATATGTTCATCTTTACTCACAATTAATTGTCCAGAAGAGGTTTAAAAACCTCTCAGTATGAAAAGGAATTTAATCGGCCAGTGACCTTTCCTAAACCCTGATGTACTGGTATTGTACACCATCATGTTGACTCTGATTGTGAAAAATGCTTTTCAAATGAAAAAAGTAAATAAAATACACAAGATAAATTTGGGCCAGTTAGTAATAATGCTAACTGTAACCTAGAGAAGACCCAGAAATGTGCACATAAATACATTTCGGTGCCAGAAGAACAAGGCAATATGAAGGATGAGTTAGCTGCAAGGTAACTGTAAAGATAAGATGCAGAATAGGTTTCAATGTAAAGTAAGGAACTGAGAATCAGATACTCTTTTCCTATCCCTGATTTTCTATGGGACCATGTGCAAGTCACCCCATATCTTGAATATCTTGGTTTCTCTACCTCAATAAAAGAAGCAATCATATAAACCTATGCAAAGACACTGAATTCCATTATATTTGTAAATTCAGTTGGAGTTCTTGGACAGATATAAGTATGATTACGGTTTGCAAAGTGCTTGAGCAAACAATCCCTACATTTTTAAAGAACATTCTCAGCTGTACTGACAAGCCCACAGTTCTTTATGGTAAGGGGTTAAAGTTTTGCAAGATGTTTTAAGTACTTTCCCAACATTAATGAAATTTTACAAAAGAGAAGAGAAAGGGAAACCTCAGCTGAACTCTGAAGGATGCTAATTTAAAAGAGGTGGCTACAAAACCCAAACACCTCATAGTTCATTACCAGAAGAAAGAAAAGAGAGGAGAAATAAAAATAAAATATTATGATCTCCCTTCTCTGCATTATAACTCTACCACTTAGAGGTTTCTTTATTTCAGTTAAAATTTACCCGTGACCGATGATACAGTCCGGAAACAACTCTAGCACAAATCGGCAAGCAATAAATCACCATGTCCTAGGTGGCCTTGTCTGACAGAGCTTAGCACCTGTCAGTGTATTGCTGGTCCCTATTTATTGTCATTGCATAACTCCCCGAGTCCTGTGACATCCCAGTGAGCCTTGTCATGACGCTGCATGTTTTCTGATTGTAGTGTTTTACCTCCTGTTGACCAGTGTTTGTTAAGAAAGGTACATTAAAGCAGTGAAACCTAATTAAATTGGAGGAGATTTGCAAACACCAATTAGGAGAAAAATCCATTGCTTCCATCTGCCTACCAAGCACTAGGTAAAAAAGCAACTGTGCTTTTTGCTGCCAATCTCTGTAGAAGAAGGGGGCAGCCCCTTAAGGTTTTCACTAATTTCCTGGGGATTGCCAACAGGAGTTGCTGTAGTGCTCATGCCAGAGGAAGATACCACCACATACTCTCACTCACAGGGTGTCAGGAGCGCCTCATCCCTCTTATCTGTTGATCATGACATCAGCTGCAGTTCATGCTCAGTGGTGAGAGGTGCCAAGTTAATCATTGGAAACAAACACCTTCTGGGCAGCTACAGATCAATCCTCTACCAGCAACACCCAGACCTGAGAGTCACCAGCCTGCCAAGCCTCCTGATGACGAGAGGCAAAAGGAAGTTACCTGAGACAGACCCACTACCCAGATCTTAGTCCAGGAGCAATTTTAGAACTCCCCCCTTTACCAGCTCCATCAGTGGCAGGCTCTCCATTTCTGCTAGGAACAATTATCACAGCAATACCTTCCAGCTGACCAACTCCTGCCACACAGATCTTCAGAGATCTGATAAATGACAGTGGACTTTCTTTACTGCGACTTAAATTTCAAAAAGTAACACCGATGAGGGGATACATGATGGGATGAGGACTTTGCTTTTGCCTCCTTCACAGACAATATCCTAATCTTTTCAAAGTCAGGATCACATGAGTCAGCCATCTCTCTCCTGACTACAAAGTCGCAGAGATACCAATAAAGACAAAAACGGTTCCAAACCACGAATGCTGGAACCAAATGAGCAAAGCAAGACAACCAAACGCTACAATCCCAGCTGACCTTGCAGTAATAGGATCACACCAAGATTAGTCTATGTCACAGATTAAGCCCACTGAAGTAAACTAATCTTTTTGCAGTCAGCTAAGACTATATGTTTACCCACTAAGCTGGAAAAAACTCAGGAGTGTAAAATGTGTTAGCTGGAACAGACAATCTAGACTGCAGCTACATGAGTGTTTAGCATGATTATTGCTGCAACACTGACTTTAAGGTGCCTTCAGAAAGGAAAAACTCTTTAAACAGGTTTTTAAACTATATTGTTTGACTTAACAAACTCTTCGACTCTACCACTTCACACTTAGGCAGTCAACTTTTTGTCTGAGCAAAGCAGTGCAGAGAGCTTCCAGAAGAAGCACCCTGCACACCACCACAAAGATGCCGTGCAGGCAGCGGGACAGCCTTCCTTTGGCTGGCAGAGCAATATTCCATTCTGACTGCAAACAACAGGAAGCTCTGAGCTGTGGCAGCTCTGAGAAGGGACAGCATAACCACTGTGCTTCCCTGCCCATGAACACAGCAGCTGGTGACAGCTTAACTGCACTGTCCCAGCCCACTGCTGCCCTGCATCAGCCGCTGAGCACCACGATCACAGCCCACCACACCACAGGTGTTTGGGGTTTGTGGTTTGTTTCCTGCTGAGCACCACGGAACCATGACTTGTCCAACCAGTAAAAGTAATGGCATTTGTCCATCTGTGCCCAGGGACTGAGGTAGAGCTGGAGGCACTTTCTTCCTCACAGGAAGCCCCTTTCTGGTGCATACATCACACTTCTCTAGAAAATGTGATTATGAGTCTGCACACCTGTAGGAACTACCCATGCTGCCATCTCAGTCTTGGCTGCTCACAGTCATTTTTGCAGACTTCTCTCCTTCACCTCTCTTAATTAAAATGTATTCCAGGGTCTCTAGTCTGAACTTTCATCAAAATATAAACATATGACTAAAAGAGGGGAATTACACAGAAATAAACCATGTTTTGGCAGGGCTTCCTCACATTCCTTTGTTTTCTACTCATGGAAACAATCACAGCCCAGTATCCCCAGATAACATGGCCAACAACTGTACCTGGGAAAACTGGGTAACCCAGACGTTGAGCTGACATCAGACACTGTTTTACTGAAGGCACAGTGTAAGTGCCACCAAAACCAGGCTGTGCAAACCTCTGGACAGTCACCACTACAGAAGCACCAGAACAGCAATGTCCCTGCCTGCAAGGCAGAGTACCACATGTCATCATCATACTATGCTACTGCTGCTGAACTTACCAAGCTGTCTCAACAGATAGAAGTGCAGAATTTCAAATTAACACATCCACTTAGTTGCAAACATACATACACATATATCCAGTCAATATATACCTGATTAATAGTGCACCCAAAGTAGCCTTCCCCACATGTCCTCAAAAGATTTCATCTTCATGTGCTCCAGAATAACAGAATTACGATGAAATGAAGGCTTCATGAAATATTTCCTAAGTAGGTACTGTCTTGAGAGAAAATTTGTAAATAATGAAATCCAAGACTAGTTTGACAGAAGATGAAGAAAACTTCGTGACTATGAAATCAAATTCTAGTTCATCAAGAAGTACTCTTTTGTGCTGTGCAATAGAACATTTCAGATTTTTTTCTCCTCAGCAATTATTAAAGTTTTTGGGGCCCAATCCTTACAGGTGTTAAATTCTCCACATAAAATTTACCAGTTCAGAAACAAAAGCAGTGCATATTTTAGGACTTAGGGAGAGTTAAGCATAGATTGGCTTTATGCCAGACCTCAGCAGTAGGCTGAATTCCACTTTAATGAAATTGAGATGAACTAGGCTTTTCCAGGATCTGTAGGTTTGGTCCTACTGTTAAATTAGAAAACTGCTGTTATATTGTTTCACTGCAGCCAACTAATTCTCAGCATACACATGTTTGAATCAGATTTTTGACATTTGTTTTTAGAGGGAATAAGCAGATTAAACAGAACTCAGCGAACACTGAAGACCTATTTTATCAGGACACATCTAGTTTTAACTGTGAATGAAAAAAATTTCTGAACTGAACAAGGAAGAAACACGGTCATACGGCAACTTGAACCACTGGTATTTTTCATACAAAAACTTGGCCTCAGCTTGATGCAAAAGGTTGTAAATTAGTTGTGATGGGAAGTAGTTTCAAGCAAGTCTGATAACTGGCTTGAATGGAGACAAGACGGAAAGCTAGCATTCGTAGCTCTGAACACATACTTATGCAATCAGTCTTGATGACTATATCCCTGATTGACTCCATCTGCAGACACTTTCCTTGATAATGCATTACTCTTGCTTAGCTTAACTCATATTTTATCCAAGATGTCCTTACAAGATGGATTCTTGGAAGAACTCTGTTTGCTCACAACTTACTTTGGAACTTTTAATTTCCAAACTTGTGTGGTCTGATGAAAGGGTGAAGGCACATGTTGGTATCATTCAACTTGGTGTCACTAGCAGAAAACTGTACATAAAGCAAGATTTCTGCAGCAAAATTAACAGGAAATTTCAGGTAGAAAGGTACTTCGAAAAATTTTCCATTGACACCCCTGAAACTGGCAGCTAGGGCTGCAAAGGGAATGTCTAAGCTGTAGTTTATGACACACATGGTTCATGATTACCCAGCAAAAGAGTGAGTCCTCACAAACTACAGCAGATGACCATAAGACTGAGGTTTTATTGCTGCCATTGAGTTCTCTTTGGAGTTGTTACATCCAAATTCACTAGTGCCTCCCAGCTGCTGTGCACCAACTTAAGTCCCTGCAAAACTCCCAAGATCTCATCCCAGGAACAGTCGGGGTAGGCAATTTCTCACCTCAGCCACTCAAGGCCCAACTGATAACTAAGTCCACTGCCAAGCTCCATTTCAGCAGCCACACAATCAATACAGATATGAAGAAAGCTACTGTATTGATCTAATTTGATTTTCTGTTATGTGTTCATCTCAAAGTAACTGTGACCATAACAGATTCCAGTGTGGTTGGTAAAGTAAGATGAACTGCAAATGTTCAGAGCTCTATCCCTTTGCTTCAGATCAAGGAGCACTGAAGAGAAAATCATGACACTGAAACAAAAATAACACCAGTTAAACAAAATCAGTTAATTTGGAATCTTTGCCTTGCATCACGCTTACAGCATCAGGCATTTTTCATTCATCATCTGTTTCTTCTACTGTTCTGTGTATCAGCAATGTTTTGTCCTACAAGTATAATGAGTACTAAAATCCCTGAACTTTGATAAAGCATTTAACAACTACATAGTAAAACATATATGTAGCTCTGTATTTTCTCCTCAAAGATGTCAGATGGCTAAAAATTGACTTTCTTTATTCATTTTGAAGTAAAAGAATCCCTCGCTTCTATTAAATACAAGATAGAGAATGTCTTGAGATATAAAAATATTATTGTATTTAAAAAAGTGCTCAGATTTAAACTCCTTAGGATGAAGGAGTATCAGAAGACACACTGGAAGAGATAACCACAGGCAGCTTTCATCTCCCTGAAGGCAGAATGAGCTTTTTTTAGCTTTCTGCTTTGCAAAAGATCTTTGACCCAAGCAAACAGCCACTAGAACAGTGGTAGAAAAGACAACCACATTTATTTTCTCACCTGCACCCAATCTGCACCCATTTATCTTACTGGTTTCCTTAATGTAGAAAAATGAGAAACACCTACCTTGTCAGACTTGAAGAAAGCACCACATCCTTGGGGTGTGTGTTAGTTAGACATAGCAAGATAAAGTTCAGTCTAAAATCTAAGTATTCCCCATAGCCTTTAGCATGCAGAGGTTCTTTCAGCTCCGGTAGAGGATGTACAAACGTCCACTCAGGGTATTACTAAAGGCTAATTCCTAATTCCCTTGAGTAAGCCTGCTTGCTGCTATGGACTACTACAGGCTTTATTCCTATTAGAGACTTAATGGTTGCCAAAGGTGACAGTGCTGTGTCACAGATAATCATGAAAGTGATATGGTAAAGGGTTTCCGAAAATTTATCTTTGAGTAAAAAGATCCAAATTTTAAGTCTGCAGCTGTTTAAGCCTGAGAACCAAGCAGGTATTTATGTTTCACTTTTCCAGCATTAGCTGATAAGCAGTAAGGTCACGTACCCCTTCCACTCACAAGTCTAACTTCCACTTGAAGAATCAATGACAGCAGATGGGAGCACGCTGATACCACTCCCCAGATGGCAGCAATTATGAGAAGGTCAAGCCACGTCAGAAAAAGCAGTGCTTGTGTTCAATGTTCAGTTTTGGGTGTAGGCCATCTAATCTCTTCTAACCATGTAAATTAAGAGCCAAGGCTGGTTACCAAACAAGGAAACAAATTCCAGGAGGGGTTAACACCTGTAACTCACCCTCAGCAGGAACAAGAACAATGGTACTGACTGAAGACATTGTCTGATGTTCCCGCTACTTTAAAAGAAACCAATACCTTGCAACCCAGCTGTAACCAAAATGAAACTCTCATGAACTAGCTGGAAATGGCACTAGTCAGTAAGGCATTGTCCAAGGTATATGTGAGCATAGGCATGAATTTAATGACATTCTGCACCACAAATTTTGTTTCTGTAAGGGAAATTCTGTATTTTATGTAAATTTTGACAAAAACATAAATGAGGCATTTTTGGTGTAGGCTGGCTTCTCCCACTGTGGAGTATGTTGCTCAAACAAACTATATTGTGACATTTAGCTTAGGTAACACAAAGCTATCTTCGTACGACAGAGTGCCAGATAAGAAGCTGCCTTGCAAACAAACCTTTCATTTTGTTTCTATTTGTAAGAAAAAAAGATTAATGTAAAGGGCAGATGAGTTTCCAAAGAGGTGACAAGAGAGCTGTAGAAGTTCTCAAAGTCTGTCACTAGCCACTGAGTTGTCTAAAATGCACAGAATAACATCCTTGTATAACTGAAATTACTCTGTGGCCTGCTACTTTTGAAACAATGCTTTAGTTTCCATTTTCCATAACTAGCAAACTATTTTAAATTAATCCATTTTGTAATTATCTTATCTAGCTTTGACTAAACCACCTTCAGAGTCCTATTTTCTGCACAGCAGCACATGCCATAGAAGACAGCATCATACAGATTTGTACACTGTTCTAAATATAACTGGCCTCAGTAGTTTTGTGCGTCCTGAGAACAACCAGAAAGGTTGCAATTAACACAACCACAAACAAACCTTTAATTATTCTTTACACTTTATGCATCCTGGAGATGGTTGTTCCCACCTGGTTTCTCCCAGTCCCGATGACACACACCCCCAGTCGCTCTGTTTCAGGCACGTTTCCTTTTTTTCCCCAATCTGCCGTGTGTGCAGCCAAGCTTCCCCCCAGCACTCCCAGCAGGAGGCTCCGGCAGATGGCGCGAGCAAGCCGCCTGCGAGCAAGCAAAGGCAGCTCTGCAGAGGGCCGGCGAGCTGGCTCTGCACATCAGGCAGCTTTTCTTTTTCACCGTCACGGTTTGCCAGGGGTATGAATTCCCGACTTAAGTATTTACCAGTCCCAGATGTTACTAAACTGCAAAAACATGGATCTGTCTTCACCTAAAAGGAAAGTGAAGTGACACATTTTATTGAGGCCAGTCTGGCAGCAACTCCAAAAGACAAAGAAACAGGTCAGAACACATCTGGTTCACACCCCAGAAAGAGACTCAAGAAGAACATGAGGATTACGGGAGAGAGAAGAGGATCAATAACCCGAATTTCCAGAGGATCCTGAACTTTTTACTGCAGAATGAGACAAAGCTTCCAACAGTGAAGAGGAAGTAATATGTTCTCTGAAAGCTTTAGTTCCTTGGTTGCATCCTCAGCTACAGTGATGCTTTTCTTAGGGTGCTGGATAACAGCGCAGTACGTGCCAAATGCAATGGTAATTTCTAATCTGCTCTTCCTCAGAGTCTTTAATAAAGATCACAAACTGAAAAAAAATTCTTGCCGGGAACACTGGCCGTTAAAGTGAGTCTCTGAAAATGGGAGCTAACATCAGTCAAAAATACTATGCCCCTCTACCTAGCTAAAGTTGAGACTGTGTAACGGGTTCAACCAGATAACGTGACCCAAAAGATGTCTTTTCATCTCCCTATACAGAACTGACTATAGTCCTGCTCTTCATACTGCTTAGTTTTACTTCCCTTTTAGACCTGTTGGGCCATGCACCCAGACAGTGACTGCCCAAGAGCAACTGTGAAGGCTGGAAGGTCATGAGCAAGATGTAGCCAACAGACTACACATCACTTGCCTCAAAAATTCTTATGGCTGAAGGCAGATTCTAACATGTCCATTTATTTTTCACAGAAGCAGACTCTTGGGGATAGTTTTTCAAATTAATTTCCAGGTAATGTAATGTTTTGAGAATTTTACTTTTAATACAATCAAAATTCTACCAGCTGGTGAGGAAAATGCTGTACTCAATGAAATGAGAGTAGTGTAATTACGATCAGTTGAGACAGTTTGTGGATACTGATCTATTTGAACTACATTGCTGTTAGGCTGTCAGTAATGTAAAATTAATTGATGTAGCAAAATCTAGACAATAATAAATTAATAAAGCAGATAAAAATTATTAAGAACAAGCTACTGTTACAACAAAACTACATTTTACAGGACCAAAACAAGAGCTCTGGCTAAGAATCTACTGCCCCTCTAAGGGGGTCTGACACAAAGAAAACTGCTGAAGCCACAGTAACACCATTAGCAGCATCCTGTTAGAAAATTAGACTTACAGCTGGTAATAAGAGAGCCTTAAAACTATTATTATTACATTAACTTCTGGAAAATAAGGAGACTTATAGCTACCATAAAAGAAGATTGCTTCACTGCTATTGTAAGCCGTATCAAACCCAGACACCAATGTTAAACTACAACTAACCTGAAAAATACAAGATTTTAACTGAGGCTTTGCTTTTAATTAGTTCAGCTAAAAAAAACCAACCAATCAAAAAAAAAAATGAAGAGAATGAGATGAACATTCATTTTTGGGTTTGGTTGGTGTTCACAGACTCAGAAAATGCTTACCCACTGCTTAGGATGCTGGGCAAAAAGGTAATTAAATAGATTAATATACATAGGCCCTCAAAGTCCCAGAGCATTTGCCAATTCCCAGTAAGGCTTTCAGAATGTTCTAGTTCCCACTCTGGCCCATCAACCTCCCCCCAGCTATTCTTCCTCCTTACCAGAAGGGAAGCAGGTGCTTCACTGCATCGGGTGATTCCTAAGCCAGAGCCATGTCTGTGAGCAAACTCTACTGACACAACCACATGATCTAAATAAAGCCAGGGCTACCTTCTAGGCAGCCAGCCCACATACCAGCTCTCCTGCTCAGTGCTTTTGTTCTTAAGGTTGATTAGGGGAGAAGAATTTTTAAGTCCCCGTCTTCCTCATCTGCTGTGAACAGACCCTGTGAAGGTTCAGAGTGTTCCAAGCAGAAGGAAGCCACAGCACACCATGTTCGTAACACCTCCACTGGGGCCCACGTCACAGCACAGTCTGGCAGATAGGCTGGCACAGAGCCACCATCTTTTCTAAAAGGGTCCAAGGAACAGTCAAAGGCAAATAAATCTTTTCCTTCTGTAAAGGGTCTTCCCTTTCCCCATCCAGACAGCTTCCACTTGCCTATCCTTTTATGCTGCCAACATGGTACAGAGAGAGCAGGCATAAAAGGAAAGCTGATCCCACAGTCACTTGCAACGTGATGCCTTTGTTGGAAATAGGGTGGGGTGAGGATTCTGAGATGTCTTGAGGGGTTTTGGGGGGCTTGGGCAATAAATGATGCCTTTTTCATAAGCACTGAGTCAATTTCTTAACACTGAACTTGAATAGGATGGGCCTCTCCTGTGGTGAGGCAGCTTGGCCATCTCAAATGGCTGACACAGCAAACAAGGACACAGGCAATGGACTGTTTGCTCCTTTTCCTCCCTATAAGATCCTTCCCAGCCCCATGTGTGGCACTGCTGCAGGACAGCTTTCCCTGCCATCCTGAGCACAGTCCAGTGACACAGGTAAGTCACGTATAGGATGTATGGCGTGATGCTTGTCCTCATCTCCTCTTGTAACTCATGATTGAGCTCAAAAGTAGTAGCGTAAACCAGAGAGGAAAAAATAGCTCTGCCTCCTACATATTAATTAACTTTCAGATCCCTGCAGTGTATCTCTTCGGACAACTCCAGAGGTTCTATGTTAGGAACTAACTGAAGTTGTGAGGAAAGATTCTCACGCATTTACCCAAGGAAAAGGCACGTGAGAAGAACGAAGTCAAGTAATGCACAATACATTGGTGGCTTCTGAGCATCCCAGTGACAGTTCAGGTGCCAGAGGTCTGCCAGGGACAGTACTACAGGACACCATGTTGTTATCTATGTCAGACACGAGATATTCTCTATGTACCGTAGATCTTCCTAGATGCTGAAGCTGTCTAGAATCATAGAAGCAGAAAAGGATAACTTCAGTCATCTTCCCCCTTGCTGGGTTCTGGGTCATGTGTTCCGCTTCTTACAGCTGTGTCACAGTACGGGCCAAAACTGACATTCTAAAAAACATGACTATCAATTAAAAGGCAAAGAGAATAGAGAAGGGAATCCAACTGACAATGTTTTCTTTCTAAGATGACACTTCTTTTTAACAGTGTTAAACAGAAGTGAGTGCAATAAAAAAGTTCTACTGTGACTAGTACTAGAACTAGAAGAAGAGGAAAAAAAGCATCCTCATTTAAAGTGGTTAGACTCATTGTTTTATGATTTCAGCTATGCAACTAATTAACTGACTATTTTAGTCATGAGCTGTGGCTGAAATAGGATAATTATGAATGCTGGCAGGCCCACTTATATAGAGGAAACAGACTTCTGCACCTTTTTGTATATAGGTTGTAATCCAGAAATGAACAGACGACGGTGTGCAAAGTCTGATTTGCCTGATCTCACACCAATGTCAGTTCCAAAACCAACATTCCCTTCACTCAAATTCCTTGAGCACGGGCCTACTTTCCATATTTGTATTCAGAACTAAAAAAATTGGAATAAATATAAGAATACTGTACAGCAGGTGTTGTGCAGCTCAAGATCTTTGTTTCTACTGGGATAGGTGGGGTTTTGTACTTTAACTGTGCTGTTAAGTTTACATGAGTCACTGCCTCACCTCTTTCCTGCCTTATAATACACCAACAGGCATGTGAGGGGTTGGACCATGTGTGTAGTAAAAAGAAACTTGAAGAGTCCCTGCAGAGATACCAGTGTAGCTGGAGACATTTCTGATCTTGATTTTGAATGACAATATATAGGGAGGAAAACAGATAATACTAACGAATCCCAGAAAACCCAAATGAGGAACTAAACAAAAGTACTCCAGCTAATCTGAGTGCTGGCACTCCAACAGTTACTTGATAGCCAAGGCAGAATAAATAACCAGCCAATTTCTTTTTACATTAATCTCCTAGGAGGGGGAAGCAAGAAGGGAATGCAAGTTCTCTTTGTGGAATGTTGTCAGATGAGAATTAAAATTCCAGTCTTTACTGAGGCCTCTGCTGGAATGTGCAAAACACTGGGTACATTCCCCTAGTGCACATACACACTTTGTGTTTTATTTTTCCATGGCATGCTGCTTTAAAGGCTCAGAGCTGCATTCTTACTTGGTTTCTCAGTAATCTGGGTATATAAACACAGTGACACCCAAAGCTGCCCTCCTCACCCTGGTACCTTGACTGAAATAGAAGCTGTTTCACCCAGGAGTGAGACACATCTGAAAGTCCATGCTGGGACTAGGAGGAAATTGATGTATAGGGTCATCCTGAGGTTTAGTCTGCTGCCTCCACCAAAAGCTTCTCAAACACACTACCAACGGTGGCTTAGCAAATCTTCAGTGGCCAGCAGTGGCACAGTGTGAGGCCCGACAGCTCTAATTTCACTTTCAAATCGTTAAGAACTTGGCTTATGCACTAAACCACCACTGTTAATATTAACCATCTATCACACTGTTGATTGCAGCTGCTACCCAAAGCACTTACCTTTCACAAACAATAAGATATTCTTTGCAGGGACAGAAGACAAGGAGGAGAGGAGAGATGCAATTTTTCTTGCCATGGCAATTTCCCAGAAAATGTTCTTTGAACATCACAGAGAAGGCAGGCCTGTAGAGGGGACAAACACATCCCTTCAGAAGAGGAGAGTTCATAACAGAATGATAGAAATGTTTTTCCTAATGCCCAATAAACAAACTATACAGGCCACTTGTAGGCAACTATTCAATAAATCATAAAACCACATTGTGCAATAATGAAGTCAGATGACAATTACTTAAGTCTTTTTACAATTCCTTCCCACTCAAGTCAGAGGCAAATTTCTAAGACAAGTATAAATGGACACTGGGAGCTGGATTTGTTCCAGTATATTTTTTCAACAGATGCCTCACAATGCAGACAATACTTTAAAAAGTATCACCGTATACCTTAATAACATTTGCTTTGCTGAAGATGAGTGAGACACGCAACTCTGAAAATCCCACTAAAGATTATCTGGACTTCTAGGAGCTTAAATAGCTTTGAAGAAATGCATTCCTGCATGAAATTCACCCTGTGCTGGGGCCAGAAGAGGATTCTGCCATCTCTGTTGAGAGCTAAGGTATACTGAGGCCTTGTGATGTACTGAGCAATGAATCTCATCCTGATTACTCTCTTTGAAGTTGCACTAAATTAGTGCTAAAACTCAGACCACAGTATAACTTCTATATGGGAGAGGAATAGAACAGGTCACAGTACAGAGCCAGGCTGTACATAAACAAACAGCAACTCCTCCTCATGACACTGTCAAATATTATGTTCCTGGAAGCCCCACAATGCCAACGGAGATTCCCATTCCATGGAAACTTTCCAGAGACCTCAAGCAAGGTCCAGTTAGCAAGGGCTGTCGACACAGAGTCCTGCCCATGTGCCTTATCACTGGCTGGAACGAGTCCTTAGTCACCACCTGCAGTTTCTGTTGGACTCACTGAGGGCAATTAGGCCAACAGTCGAGTTTAAATTTTAACTCATGGGTAATAAACATGGCTTTTCTAAAAGTAGTTCAAGTACACTCCAAATTCCACACAAAAATCTCTCTTTTCCAATGGCAGAAGAGTTTCTTAGTTTGTACAGCACTGAGCATATTCAAGAAAGCACTGTGCTCCACATGACTGTCACCAAATAACATCAGCAAACTCCATGAGCACAGACACTGACAAAGTCAGTTTTCTATGGACCCCACCGCTGCATAGCTCATGACACAGTCTCCCTGTCACAGAATTATTTGGTCTCTTCCAGCCTGTGATGCTATTTAGCCTCGTTTCAGACACTGCTTTGCTATTAAAGCTAGACAAAGTTAGCCAGGGAAATCCACAGTACTCAGACAAACAGTAAGGCTGCATTAGGTCTCTCCCAGATTTAGGAATCTAGGCTAAAAATAATCTATCCTCTGCACAACTGTTATTAAACTACTGTTGGGAAAGACCAGGAAGAGAAAATTCTAGGCATTCTGAGCATGTTTACTCTAACTTTCCAAATACAGAAATCAGAGTGAATTATTTTCTGGAGGCCAAACTCCAGTCAGCCTAGGAAAATAGAGGATTCCCCAGACCTAATACTGCATAGTTAGCAGAACAGTGCTGGAGTCACAGGCCTACTCATGTATTTGGAAAGTTAATATTTAACAGTTCTTACCTCATTTACCAGGACAGCCTGTGTTTCTTCAACCCATCAGGGAGAAAATCAACTTGCTTCACTGGAAGACACAGTGGAATGATGAGCCCTCTGTATTCACAAAATTCATCCAGGTTCCCTTTGGCAGTGTTTCCACCCAGACCTTAAAACGAAAAGCCAGGAAGAGGATAAGCTTTAAAAGTTAAAAAGAACATATAGCCAGTTGTCCAAGACATGCCCACTAACAAAGGGAGTGCTACTACTAAATTACTTTAGACCTGAGTAAAATCATATTATGTTTCCATCATCTTTTGCTCATTAAATGAGACCATGGTATATGCCATTCTTTCCTGCAATATACTTTTTAAAGATTATGTGTTATCTATAGGATTTTGAACGTGCAACTGGCCGGAGTGAACTAAACACTACTGTATCTTCAAGAGCAGGAAAATGAGCATATTTGACAGATAATTTGAAGTGCATGTGGGCAGCTTTTTTCCAGTCCACATATTCACTTCCATTAGATGTTCCAGGTTTTTTTCTTAAGGGTCTGAACAAAATGACTTACATTTTTCTTGAACAACTCTGGTATTTCAAAAGCCATTTGTTCATAAAACTGTCCAAATATAATTACTGTCTCAGATATACTAAAACAAAAAAAAATGCCACAGTATGAAGCCAACCTTTCCTAACTGGTATAACCAGCTTAAAAAAAAAAAAAAATTCTTTCCCATTTCTCTCTTGCCTATGTAAAAAAGGTTAAACACTGACAGACACTCTTAAAATGTATCCCTTCCTTCTGTGGTTCTAAACATGTTTGAAAAGGAGTCTGACACAGATCTTTAGTTATCGCCTGAGTGGGGATTAAAAGGACATATGGCCCATTTTACCTTCAGCTGTGAACTTCTGACCTCTTATCACTTTTTCCCAACTATAATCTTATCTTTCTTTTTTTTTTTTTATTAGATCTTTCCAGCTATAACTCTGAAGAACTTTTGCAGGCCCTAAGCCTTCTAGATTGTAAATTTCAAATGCAACACATTATAAAGAGCAATTATTTGCAGTGAAATATGCACTCAAAGCTTGATCAACACAAATGAACTCGCCAAATTACTCCCATCAAATTCAGTGGGACTGCTTGACTAAGGACTTACCACTATGACACAAAAACATTTGAGCAATGATGTCTTTAGATCATCTGTTATACAAGGAGTGGAACTAAGTGACATCTAAAGTATTTTTCATAGTATGCAAAATAAAATTCAGCCAAACAGTCCAAAAGCAAAGGTTACAAAACGAGTTCAAGAGCAAAAAATGAGAGCGGAAGCTGCTGAAAGTGAGTTCTGAAAGTGCCAGAAGATTGCTTTCCTTTGAAGAATTATGATTTGGTTTACTGTGTTTCCTCTGTTCACTGATAATTCTCTTTGGTGTTTTGGTGTGATGGCAGAATGACATCAAGCCTGTACCCGACTGATGATCCACGCAGAGTTGCCTGCACTAGCAGTCAGTCTCTGTGAGAAGCTTTGGCACCACAAAGCCTCAGCAGCCCAAGTTACCAAAGGCGAAACCTCCTGTCTACCTGCCAAAATGTTCCGACTGAGCAAAAAGCACTGCCCATCTCCCCTGCAGTGTAGCACCAACTGGCACCTGTGAGGAACCCTAAAGAGGAATACGCTGAATACAGTAAGCAAAAGCCAAGACTCTTCATCTTTTGAAGCCCCCAGTAGTATGATTTTCAGCAAGGCTACGTGAAAGAAAGTTATTGTTACTCTGCTGAAGCCAAAGTCAGAATGTGGGTATGCAAAGAGCTGAGCTGCAGCAGATCAATCAGGCCTGCAGCAGCTGAACTAAGCAGTTAAGCTTTTTTTACATTCAGAAATATAATTTTGTACTTCAGCTTTACAACAGACAGACTATAAACTCCAGACCAAAATTCCGCATGCTACAAACTTCAGCAGGAAAATCCCCTCTGGCAACATAGTGAGATGACCAGTCTCAGTGCAGTGACTGCTACTACCCAGAAAATATAAAGGTCTGTGGATATGTAGCCCTCAGTTTATTTGGTTCGGCTGTGCTCAATTTGTCAACTGTTCAAAGAAAAGATGACACGCCAGCACACACAGCATACAAACAAGGCTATCCTTGAATGACCTACTAATTTTTTTTGTCCACGGAACACTCAACCTTCTCACTATTTGCATACAAGATTGATCTTTTTATCTTGTCTCAACTGTTTTTGTGTATGATTCTACCATGCACACAGACCTGTATTTATGGAGATAGCATTTGCCTATGATTATTTAACACATTGTAACAGAAGCCCGTGCTCTAATCCAGTGGGAATTTACTAGCAGACACTTCTGAAGAATAACATGGTGCCACAGTCTCAAGAGGTTCATAAAGCATTTGTGGAGCAAATCAACCCTCTAAAGAGCAAAGGGCAAAAGCATTACAAATGCACGCTTGAGACTCCTGTTCTAATGCTGTGGTTTAAAGTGCTGAGGGCGTCCCTGCACTTAAGAGATTACTTTTGCTCTCTTCACCCTAGACACCTCCAAGGTAAACTCTCTGCCACTGGTTGATTTGTTGTATATTAAAGGAGGTGACAGCAAAGGGTATGGGAAGGAACACAGCATTTGTCCTGAAAAGCGAGCAAATCCCCTAATACCCAGGAAAGCTATAAAGTGAGTGTCTCAGATTCTCCCAACCCACTCCAACTCAGTGACTCATGCTCATTTGCTCTCACACGGTTTTGCTGGCAAAGGCATTAAAGCAATTGGCCTTATTTTCAATGTCCGTCACACTCGGGCAGTTGCTGATCAGAGAGATACCACTCCTGCCAAAGGGCTGCGTGGCAGAGTGCATCCAATTGTGCTCCAGGGTGAAGGAGGAGGGAAGCTGTTCCATAAAGTGGTAACAACCTGCTGCTTTTCAGATGAAGACTCCTAGGGAAGGGGCAAAATTGAAAGCATCAGATGTGCTTTCCCATCCCCCATCTCCTCTACTACTGACAGAGATGGAGTGTTTCTGACTAGATTTATCTTTTTGTTAAAAACAGTGGCAATACAGAAATAACTTGGGGGAAGGGAAACTGTTGCCATACTCCAATGGACTTGCAGTGAAATAATGTCATTTTATAATGACTAAAAGGAGTATTTATCGTTGTATAGAAATAAAAAGCCAATAGAAATTAAGGTTCCAAGCTGCATGCTAACTATTGAAGTAATTTTTGTAATACGCAGCAACATACTGCAGTATTTTTGAAGTTAAAAAAAAAAAAAAAGAGATGCACATTCCCTTTCTCAACAGTGCTTTTTTTCTGGCTGGGTTCACACAGAATACTGAAGCAGATGGCTCTAATCCAGTATGGCAATTCCTATTTCTCATTCAGCACAGCCTCTTTTTCTCTTTGATTACAGGGGATATACAAATACATTACACAGTTACACAGCCTCTACAGTGAGACAAAGGCTCTTCACTGCTTTTACAAAGTGCGGTTTGTGTGTAGTAAATGATATCCCTCTGCAAAAGGAAAGCATTCCATTCCTTTCTCCACAGCTCAGAGCGTGGGTGGACTGCTCAGTGAGCACACGTCGGCCTTTTTCCTGCATGTTTCCCATTGACCAGAAAGAAGGGAAAAATCCAGTCTTTGCAGTTAGAACAGGTGGAGAGTCCAGCGCCAAACCTCCGGGAGAAAGAAACACGGCGGAAGTGAAAAAGACAGTGTTCTCTCCCCAGGGGACAAGCGACAGGTCAGAAACCTTCGCTGCCTGGCCTACAGAGCGCTGCTGTTCGCTCTCCCTCCCCTGCTCAGCGGGAGCTGCACAAGCCTCGGGCCTGTGCGGCGCGGAGGAGGCCCCGCCTGTTCCCCCCGCGCGGAGAAGGGGCACACACAGCGTTCCCCTGCCGGGAGAAGGCGCACACACAGAGTCCCCCGCAGCGAAAACGGGCAAACAGGCCGTCCCCCCGCCCCGGGCAGGGGCACACACACAGCGTTCCCCCGCAGGGAACACGGGCACACACGCTTCCCCCTCGGGAAAGGGGCACACACAGCGTTCCCCCGCAGGGAAAACGGGCACACACGCTTCCCCCTCGGGAAAGGGGCACACACAGCGCTCCCCCGCAGGCAGAAGGCGCACACACGATGTCCCCCCCCACCGCGGGCAGGGGCACACACACACAGCGCTCCCCCGCAGGCAGAAGGCGCACACACGATGTCCCCCCCCACCGCGGGCAGGGGCACACACACACAGCGCTCCCCCGCAGGCAGAAGGCGCACACACGATG
>VZTE01003320.1:341508-358348 GCA_013397775.1 Eulacestoma nigropectus | reverse complement strand
GGGCCCGCCGGGGCACGCGAGGACAGCGGCGGCCGCCGCTTAAACGGGCAACGCCGGCCGGGCCCGCCTGCGCCGCCAGCGCCCGCTCGGTGCCGCCGGGGCCCCGCCTCCCCCGCGTCCCCCCTGCCCTGGGTGTCCGCCGGACCCCCGACTGCTCCTCCTCTGGGTCCTCCCGCTCTGTGGCTTTAACATCACATTCCAGGCAATCTTTGAGATTAAGCCTGGTAAACAAGGATATGCCGGATAGCAAAAGCACCCCCATTTCGCATACTCCCTCATTTTTAGCAGCAGGAAATGTAAAAGGGAACGTATCTGAAGACCAAGAAGCAAAAGTTTCTGAGGTTTAACCTTTTCTACACCAGTATTTCTGCCTAAATTTGCCTAGAGTTGGTCCTGACTGACAGAATGCCACTTGCAGGAGGTACGTACATCAGGAGTGGAAATTTCCATTTCACAGTGACGATTTTGTCAGGAAGAAAGCGGCTGAAGAGAAAGCCTGCCCCTCTTATGTGGTCTTCACTGTAATTTAAAAGATTGGGATAACCCAAACAATGACCTTCAAAGACACTCAATTTCTGCTAAGATCAGAAAGACATTACCCTGTGTCATGGGAATGCAAAACACGTGCTCTAACCAAGGTAAAAACCTTACCAGACAGGACTTTGATCGTATCAGTCCCTACCTGCACAACAGCAAGCATCCAGCACATTTCTAATGTACGTCTCTGAATCTGCAGTTCAGCAGTAATTTCACCAGAAGGTCACTGAGAGCTGGAAACCATATTCCATGAAAGAGACTATAGAGTTATACTTGGCTGTGCACTTCGCTTACCAGGAAACTACATTAATTGCTGATTTCCACCTCTCCCTCACTCTCAACAAGCCACAAAAACTTGGTACACTACATTCAATCTTTAAGGCTTAAACAGAAATTACTGGCTTGGCCCTCTGCCTGACTGAATTAAGTCAACCTTGAACTTTGCAAGATGACTAAATTTATAATATAGTCAGCAACATTTGTGTTTCCCTAAATCCTCACTTTGTGGCCTGGACACAGTACTCTTGACACAAGCTGCTGACTACTCTCCTTCTTCCTACTTACTTGAGCCCAATCATGTGTAGAAGCCAAAATGAGAAGAGAATGAACTCCATGTGCCCACTAGCTGGAAATCTGCCTCTTGCATCAGGAATGCTTGGCTATTTTACACCTAGCAGGGTTATTGGTAATATTTTGAGAAATTAACAGCAGTAAAACTTTCATCCTAACTTTTCTGTATTAATTATACTACCTTTTACTCCATTTTCTTGCTGCTGTCACCATGCTTCTCACAGATGGAAATCTAAACTTGCCTGTTTTGACCCATCTGAAGGGAGCAGACCCAATTCTACATCAACAGCTCTTTTCCTGTATCTCCACCTCCTTGGCCACACAGAGATACATACATACTCTCCCTTTTTATGGGTTTGGGATTATTTCTCACATTGAAATTTGTATGCAGGAAGAAAAGAAATAATCACATATAAGTGCTGTGTATGTGTATTTTACAAATCACGCTGCCCTTGGTGTTCGTGTTTTACATCACCATGCAGTTACCATAAGGAGACATACAGATGCTTACTAACTGCTCCTGTAGTTAGTGCCATCTCACAGCCTTTTAAGTGTTTAGCTGACCAGCTACACTGCATGGTGGCACAATCGCGTGAGATTTACCAATACCATGATTTTTCTACAGACCAAACTCTTCACCCACCAAGTGGTAAAGCACACTTTGGAGTTACAGAGACAAACATGATGTTCTACTCTCTACCCCTACTTACCAGAATACTCTTATGGCAGACAATATATTTTGGTATGCTTATTTACTGAATGGGATTTTCTGGCAAGTTATGGTATATTTAGTCAACCAGACTTGGAACTAATACCTTTGATTTTCCAGTTTTCTATGCCATACAGCCATATACACCTGAGCTGGAATGCTCTATTTTCAGTTTTTGAATGAATCTGTACCTTTGCACTAACATGAAATGAAACCCCATGGGGCTGGGATGGTGGAGATACAGAAGCTAATTTATTTAAGCCTCTACAAACAAGAAGAGAATTATAGTGGGGTCTGTCTGGATGAATACACATTTAACTTGAAATTATCCAAAACTGTTGTTTTTCTTGTAAAAAACCAGCTTGTTCTGGCCAAAATTCTTTAAGAGGTCTTTGCCAAGTTATGAACAATGCTTCATCAAAACATAGTATTGTGCAAAGCATGTAAACATATGCCATAAAGGTTATGCTATTATTCTTTCCAGCCACAGATCACCCTTGTTTTCATAAAGATGTTTCACGAGGAACATCTAATTCAACTAATAGGATTCTTTTGGTTTTGAAATTACAGACATGCTTTTCAGAGGCATCACCAAAGTTTAATCTCCAGCATGCTGAAAATAATGCACTACAATTCCCAGAGGAAAATTTATATGCAGTTAAATTACATACTCATGGTGAATCCAACAGCAAACAGACAGACTGCTGAGAAAGGAAGTCTCAATCAAGTCAAAAACCAAGACAACCTACTTAGCCCAAACAAATTCAGAGATAAACTAACCTTCCTACCCAGGGATAACACGGTATTTTGATTACTAAACTTATTTAGTCACATGTGTATGAACATGTAATGGTAACAGAAAAAGAGGGGAAAAGTCTTTAAAAGAGAAGGAAAACCAAAGGTAAAATAACAGGATAGAGAGGGGGTGTTATGACTGGCAAAAAAGCATTCAGCATTTCTGCAAGAATAAGAATATTTTTCAACAAACAGACAATAACAAAGTTAATAGGAACAGTGGAAGAAAACTGCATGGGAGGTCAACAGGAAAAAAAGACAACTGAAAAAGCTGAGGCAATTTAGTAAGAAAAAAGACAAGATACGTCTCTTGTATCATATATATAAATAAATGAGCTGCATGAGCTATTTGGAGTCTGTCAAATTGATAGGAAGTGACTGACACTGAACTAAAATCTAGTAGAGAATTTAATTCCTTATAGTATTAAGGAATGTGCACGATATTCTTTGTTCTTCAGCTTTTTGATATCTATAAGTAGCAGCTTGTACTGCAGTAACACCAAGCTCAAAAGTCTCTCTGCCTAACAAGGCTCAGTACTCAATATGGCCTGGGATCACGTGGCAGCAGGGTTAGAGGTGATGGTGTGACCCTGCTGTTGTAGATGAGACTGTGGAGGCCGGGATGAAAAACCCAACATTTGCCAGAATGTTCTTTACTTTCAGATTGTGCAGTTTTGGATAAGCTAAGCACTGGCTGTACAGACCTCAGGTCCAGCTGGAAGCCATGAAAGTTTTGTACTTGATTTAGCAGCGTCCAACTCGGCATCCAAAATAAAAAGTCCAAAAGGACTAGAAAGTTTTGAAATAGTGGAGATGAATGGCTTGCCAAAGGCCACACAGGAGATCTGGCATCTTACTGGCTTTACTCAGAAAAGGAAACATGGCAGGTATGAACTTCAGTGGGACTTTATTATTTCAATGGCATATTTCCTAGATTCAAGTAACATAACAGACAAGATATGTCTAGGAGCAAACTTACATGCTTTAAAAAAATGTTCCTTAAGAAGGAAATAATTTTGACCATTCTGAAAACATAACCCATGAGACACTGTACGGTGTTGCTGAATGCAAGAGTTTTTGAAAATTTAACTTCTGCAGTTTTGGACCAAAGCAGCCTATTAGTCTTCCAATGCTAAGGTAATTTATAATGGAAACTGAATAACTAAAACTAGAATTGCAACGGCTTTCACCCAATGCAGGAGGGTTGGCTGCTCTTTCCTGAACTGCGCCAAAGCAGCAAGTGATACTGATAGAGCCTGCAGAGAGGATGGGCACAACACAACCTCCAGCAGCTACCACCTGGAATTGGAACACTTATCCTCATGGAAGTAGCTGGGCAGAACAACTTAAAAAGAAACCTCAGGCTGTATTAACACACTGCCTGGCTAAATAGGCATGGGCTAGAAAGGAATTGCTGTTTGCAACACGGGAAACCCCACATCAACACAGTTCATACTTGTGCCCCAAAACTTAATCCTAAAGAAAAGTAAAATGTCACTTGGAGCTATTGTAAACACTCGGAAGACATTTTTGCCATGAATGCTAATTTCCAGCTCCCAAAGATGAGATATGTCGTTAGTATTACGCATAGCAGAGGTTAAGCCACTAGAGAGCTATCTAGTTGCTAAATTTAAAATAGAATTGGATTGTCTAAAATGCAACTTTTTGTTTCCAGTCTTATTCCTCCAGAGTCTGAATTGAGTCTTATTAAGTACCTCTCCAGCCTTGTTTGGGACTTGGGACAAAGTGAATCAAGGAGAAATAGAAGGTAACACAAGTTCAAGCAGTTTAGGTAACACAAGTTCATAGGAATCCCTGGGGGATCTGTAGCACAAAATATATTTGAGAGATCCAAGGCCTGAATATTATTTACTTTTGCACAGCATAGGAACATTGCACAGACTGAGACTGCTGAGGGAAAAGAATTCCCATTACAAGTCCAAACCAGTACATGTCCTATGAGGAAAACACTTCAGAGTTGTGGGTAACCCCTGAATCATAGGCATTAAGCTACATATTTTGCTGAGGCATCAGTCCAGGCAGAGATCAGACAGACACAGTATGACACCCTTACTAAGCATTTCTTCATCAATTTGTATTACAGCTGCTGACAAACAAATGCATAATACCTAATCAGGGTTTCTGCATGTCCTGTGCCATGAAACCCTTGGAGGAGAATGTAGAGTAACCAGTGTATTTTTTTGGTAGTATGCCATTTCTTTCCCACAAGCTCCATATCCCACAGGGGTTAAATGGTACAGTAACAGAGTTAAAATAAATGCAGGAAAGAACATAAGACTTAAAAATAGATGAGGAATCCAGGAGGCAAAGATACAGGAAGAGGTCTTTGATACAGGCTGTAATAACCGTATGAGGGGCTTTGGAAAAAAACACAGAACTAGAAATCCTTTGCCTCATTTAAGTCAATGTGGGTTTCCAGTGCTGTTTTACAGAGGCAGCACTTCATGCAGAGAGAGAAAACTTGGATTTGATCATAAAGTGAATGAAAAACCAGTGTAGTGGGAGACAGTGACAGACACAAACATTTCACTGTTTATGTGGAGTGCAGAGTCTGGTGGCCCTTGAAAGACAGAGATTGGCTTCAAGTCTGCCTTTATGCAAGCAAGTCTGATAGCTCTTACATGAAAGTATTAGAACAAGATATGCTTTTGTTCTGCAGGGACATGACACACTACCCCACCCACTCACCCTCCAGCCTTGTGTTTTTAAGGAAAAGCAAGGCTGGAAGAATCCTCACTGGGTTTGAAACTACGGAAGTTGTTAATTCACAAATCTTTAGCCTTAATGCAGCAGACTGTTTCAAGTAGTACAATGCATGCTTAGACACAAAGACTAACTACACTGCTGAGTTTGTATACATTTTACAGTGAAATTCTTGAGGCTCTTTAACCTACAACATACAAGTAACTGAACTTAAAAACCCAACAGTGTAAGCAGTACGTACTGTAGCAGCAGTTCCTCAAACTCGTATTGGCATGTGTTGACAGTTCTGAAAGGAAGGCTGTTGAGCAGTTATGCTGGGAAATAAACATTGCCTAACCCTGAAGAGTAACCACAAGAACAGAAAACTGTTACTGCAGCTAGTGTCTGCCTCCCACAGCACTGATCTCTGACTACTGAAATAAAAAGATTGAAAGTCACCTGAGGGTCTAGCAGATCTCTAAATAACTTTCTTATATCTATATAAAGTCTGCAGTTCAAAAGTCTGGAAACCACTTCCACCTCATTACTCTCCACCCCTCCAGAAAGTCTGGCTACTAGCAAAACAAAATACGTTGTCTGTCAAAAACTTTCTACTAGGTGTATTTACAAATAATATGGGTATGATCTTAGAGTCAAGCTGAAATAACTGCTTATTCTGATGTCTGAGTTCATGAGCCTGGTAGACAGCAAAACGGACAGCAGCTAAAATCTATTTGGAAAATTCTGATGAAGACCATGGCATTTTGAACCATTTTCTCAGAGGAAACCACCAAGTCTTACACTAGTTAGCATCCTTTACCATTATGATGTTATGCTGGAGGATACTTGGTTTTGCTTGAGGGGAATGGAGAGGGCCAGAAATCAACAAAATCTCTCTTTGCCCTGGTTATTTTTCAAAGGTTCGGCTCAGTTTGTCACTTTGAATTTGCGGAATAATCTTGAGAGTCACCCTCCTTGGGAAGAGAACACTTAGGTGTGAGGTATCATGAAAGGAACCCATCTGCCGTACGTAGATAAAGGATCAGTGAACCACATGTACTGACTGATTTGCAGAAACACTGGACATAGGGCAAATGTGTGATCTGGCCTCTCCCAACGGGAAATAAACAGCAAATGTAATAAGGGAGACTCCCAGAAATTCACTTCTACCTGAGTATTAAGCAATCGATGCAAGCTCTCCAGAAGTTAAGATTTGCCTTCCCTCAAACCATAGAGTGAGATGGTGAGCCTGAGATTCACCAGCAGATCTAGCTCTTGGCAGTAAAAAAGAAAACATGGCATGGTTTGAGCAGCTCTTCTTTCATTTGTGCCTCCGTACTTCAGATTGCGGAGAAGGATCACGTCCCAAATCCTACAACAGTTTAAATCCCAAGCACCTTCTGGCCAAACAAAAGTCGATGGACATGCCATCCCCCCCAAGTTTTCAAGGGTCAAGATTCACTAAACCAACCATTGTACTGTAGAGTCTGGAACAGAAGAAGGAAGTTTCTATAGTGGGAAATAAAGTTTGTCAAGTACAGCGTTCTGTAGCTGCAGCATTCTCTATTCCTAAAAGCAGCAGCAGCCTCACGCTGCCAGTTTAGCCTTTATTAGGAGAGAACAACTTCCACTGCATATGGTTCACGCACAGATGAGATGTGAGTACCATGAGTGCAACCAACTCACACACTTCCACCACTCAGCACACAAAAATTACCCAATGATGAGGATGATTCTCCATAGTAAAACCAGCTTGTGGGAGAAAAAGAAATGTGAAATAACCCTGTGCTGTATGTTCAGATTTCAGCCAAGAGTAAAACTGAAGCAAATGGCAGGAATTACACGTTTGCTATGAGGCATGAAGCCAGAGCTAGAAGAATTGCCTCTATTCAGTGTCTCAGCTTTAGAAACCAGGAGTGGATAAACAATTAGACAATGGGTTTGGTGTACAGTTTCACTGCACTGAGTCAGAAGTGGTGAGGATGTATAGACTAGCACTCTTGGAGAACCCATGCTTGCACGAGTATGAACTGCAGCACCATCAGTGCTGATCCATGAGAAACAAAGAAACCTAGAAGAGATTGACAAGCACTCCTTCTCCAAGCCATGGATACCACTTACTTCAAACAACCAAGAATGCCTGCTACAGTTCTCCAATGCCAGCATTAGACTAAACTGCATGGAGTAGTAAACACAGAGAAAACACATTCCAAAGCCCTTTGATGGGCTTAGGGGCAGGGGTGGGGGTGGCCAAAGGAGATTTCTGTACTTTACTTTAAGGCCTTGGCAAGTACAGTCTTCAGGCAGGCTCGACTGGAATTGTGACTGGCTACTTTATTCACTGATTTTTGTAGACGCTGGCCTTCCTCCAGGTACTGACGGGGATTTTTAAGCAGTTTTCCCTTTCCAGCAATACCCCTCATATGCCTCCAGCAGCCATCCTGGGCCTCTGCAACAGCACTGCCACACCACTTGCTGCCCTTCCTGTCACAGCATTGCCAGCTGAGTACTGTTTTATCAAAATGCCAGGACTTTGGCCAAAGCTTTTAGCTGCTCCTTAAACAAACCCTCAGCTTCACATCTCACACCCCCAATAACACACTATAAAAGATAATACTCCTTAAAGCTGGGCTTTGCAGTACCTCTAGGTTATATTTTATTTCCTCTAAAGGGAAAACACTCATGTAGGTATCATCTACCTCATAATGTCGACGTTCATTAGGTTCTGGTTTGAAGCTGCATTCTAGCAGCAGACAACTAGCAATAATGGATATCTACTGCATGATTTAATCCACCTTCCAGTTACTAAAGACAGCCTACTACTTCTTTCACTGGCTGTGTCCTTAAACCTAGAGACAAATATTCACGTACAGCCCAGAGCTTATTGTTGCTTGCTGAGCAGCGTTCACAGGATTTCACGTGATTTCAAAATTTCCTAAATTTGTTCTGTGGCTGGCAATAGGAGATGGGGGAGAAGAATGCAAATATTTGATACAATTAATTCAGTGTTAAATGGAGTCAGAGCCATGCTTCTGAATATCTGATTCAATTACAGACTTGAAACCAAGAATGTGGAACCCATTTTGCTTGTTTTGTATCCCTCATTAGGTATTTGTTACCTGCTGCTATCTGCTCAGGGAACAGGATGAAAAAGAATAGACAGTATATCCAGTAAATACTGCAATACTCAAGCAATAATCTCCCAAATCCTTCCCTTTGTGCCATTTCCTGCTCCTTAGCTCTTGGCTCTGCTCTGTTACAGGTACTCTGAGGTCTTCATTCACTTTTTTACTCCTTCAGCCAGAGGGCTCTTCCCTTGCCAGAGTGCCCTCCTGCTGGCCTGTCTGCACTCAGCCGACTGCCAGTCACACCTGCTCCTGGTGAAGCATGCCACAGATGACAGGAGCACAACTCCGCACGATCAAGTGGCCTGAAATGCATTGCACAAAGCTGCCGTACTGACTGGCAGCCCCTCTCACAATCTATCATCCTCCTCTCTCTTCTCACGGCATATGCCGCTTGTCAGATACTGAAAAGAACTTGCTCTCGCTTGTAGCACGAGGAACAAAATGCATCACAACCTGTAGGTACGAAGTTGATCAGAAATCACAGTTCTTGTTTTTATTGTTGCTCTTAAGTCTATGAATCCTACAAAGATTGTGTAAAAATAAAAATAATTCCCTATAACCCTCTATAAGTCTAGAATAGAATCTATTTATGAAAATAACTGACAACTTGAGGGTTCAATCTCAGTGGAAGTCCCAAGATATTATGTCAAAAGGGAACGTAAATACTTAATTACTTTGATTTTTTTTAAATTTTTACCCTATATACAAAAAGGAAAAAAGGCCCAATTATGTAGGCCTTGTGCTCCCAGCCTTCCTAAGGGACAAGGAATGGAGGACCCCAGACTCTAAGGCTCTGCATTAACATTTGTCTTATTACAGAAGCAAGGACTCAATGGGGTGTCACTATTGAATTTCAATTTCTAGCAAACATATTCGAAACCAGCTCAAGACTACACAGCAATCCACATGATTTAGTAGAGGAATGCAGCAAGTTTTTACCAAAAGATGGCGGATTTTGTCCCACACCACTCACTCTTCTATTCATTTCTACATTTTAGTGTTGGTTTCCTAAAATACTTTGGGGGGAGGTGTCATGGCAACAAGCACAACAAATGATTTCCTCTTCTGCTGCCCTGAGAAATGATCCTTTTCCCCTCACTGACAGCTACCAGCTAAATTAGGTAAAGGGGAGAAGGTTGATAAAAATCAAAGACATTTGTTCAGCCTTTTCAAGCCCCTGGCTCACCCCCACCTCTCACTGAAGGTAAGCCAAGCACCAGATGCTCTCCCTCCTCTCTTAGCCAAGAGCCCTGCTCTGAAAGCAGCAAGCCTTCTTCCACTCCAACACTCACACAACCAACCTTCTTCACTTGCCTCCATGGAAAACTAAACCTCTTCTTCCTGATCCTCCACACCCAGCTCTTTAGGAGACAAATGTTTTCCACTACTTTCTGTCCTGTCTGTCTCTCAGCCTCTCTTAGCACCTGCTGAACTGGGAAACACCTGTGTCTCCTGCTTATTTTAACGGCAACATCTGTAGCAGGTGGGACATTCCCCCAGCCCACAACAACTACCAGCACTGCACTGCTTCCAACTCCAGAAGTCCCAGGCTTCCTGGGGAACAAGAGCCTTTGCAGAACTTTTCTGCAGAGCCTGAAATCTCTGTTATCAGAGAATTAAACAGGCAGTCTTAGTTGATGGGTTATCTGTGGATAATCCATATAACAGATGCAACAGAATGCTACAAATCCACTGTGCTAATTGTTCCTCTTCTGTCTCTGACCCACAGCCCTGGGGTTTGCACCAGCTTGCTGGAAAGGTGCACTTCTGCAAATACTCAATCAGACCTAAATTAAATAGAGTTATGGCAGAAGGTCAAGAGGGGTGTTAAAAAGAAACTGGAGAATTAAAGGTGACATGGTGAGCCTATTCTAGATAGCAGGAAACAAGAAAAATGAGATTCTTCTAGCAGTTTTCCCACTGAATGCAAAACTGTAGGCCTTCCCTATTCTTCATACTGCATAAACTATTCACAGGAAATATTCCTAGAAGGTAAATGCAGTCTTCGCTTAAGCAAGATTTACAGCCAAGCTTTCACAGCCTGCCCTCTCTTGATTGTCAGAACATTTTTATTTGCTACATGGAACATGCTAATTAACACTGTGATGTTTTATTGCTCAAATCCTCTCTGAGACATCCTCCATAGGCTTTGTCTGTAATTGTGCCATTTACTTACTACAGTGCATTACATCTCTGGAAATGTACAGGAACAGTGTGCGTGCAGAATACAATGGGCACTTAGTACAGCAGAGCTAATCCTCTGGGTTACAAGCAGTGAGCTCCAGGGTTGGGAAAGGCCCCCTTGGAACCCTGTATCCTTGCCCCATGGTTCACTCAGATTAAGAATGCTTTTTGTGTTTGTAATTATGGCATTCACTACTTACATAAAGTCCTTCTAGTAATCTCCACAAAAGATGGTGCATAGTCCATAACATATATGATGTATCTCCTGAAGACAGCTTTGAAAAATTCAGAGATCTGGGATAGAAGAGGGTTTTCCAAACCTAGGATAGCGTTTGGACTAAGTATCTCAAAGTGTCTCTTTGCTGCTGCTCTTATATTTTACATACTTAGCCTTCTCCTCCCCCTGAACCTTTGTTTCCTTGTGTTTTCTATTTGAATTTATTTGCCTTAGTTTTCTTTTTTTGTTCTCTGGATGCTCGCTATTTGAGCTGACCCATGCACTGGAGAGCCACCAGCTCTACTCCCTGCTTGTGTGAGAAAATCTCATGTCGTACTTCAGAAAAACACTGTTGATTTTGGTGGACCTTAAGGACACAATTAGGCTGAATACAGCTGAATACAGCTCTTTCCAAACCATGGACTCTGCTAGGAGCACAGCTTCAAGGAAAAAGCCAGACCTGAGAAGTAAAAAAGCCTCACTGGTGGCAGGCAGAAGAGTTGGAAAGAACAGCCCCAATTAAGGTGAGCACCAGGTGGACTCCTTCCTGCCTAAAGGAAACCACAACTGGCCTGCCCTTTCACTAAGGGTCAGCTGCTGTTAACTGCCTCATCGTGCTTGTTGCTTCCTCATCTGCAGGTTTCTCACCTGGGGAATCCCCTAGCCCAAAGAAAATCTGTTGTTCAGAGATGAGCTAGAGAGTAAACATTGTCTTTGTGCAGCTGCTTTCAAATACACAGGCATCTTCACTTCGGTGGGTTCTGTGAGCTCCAGCTAGACGGTGTGTGCTCTGACTCACAGTATTGTAATACAGACATTAACACTTTTCACCCAAACAATGGCATCAAGTGTATTATTTAATATTTTCACCATATAATCACTAAAGCATTTCCATACATTATTAAGTATCATAACATTCCAATCTGAACTGCCTGTACAGGATTATTTCTGAAAGGTATTGCAAGTTACAACACTGAAACACAAAGAATGAAAATAAAATTTACCTTACTTATTAAATGATGGTTTATTATTTACAAACAAGTGCTGTCATGGCACTGCACTAATTACTGCAACAAGTAATTAAGCCTGCATCCTTATTTTGTCTGTACAAGATTTCTGTTGCAAGCCTCAGCCTTCACAGTGCAGCTGAAAAACTAGGCATTTATGAGAGAAGGACAGAAACCCGTCCTAAGTGACTGAATGAGATTGTATAATGATGTTATTTCTCTTATTCTGAGACACTGCTTGGCAGTTCTGCATTATGGAATAAATACACTGTTATCAGAAAAGCCCAGTTAGTTCCCCAAAAAGCATCCCGCTCACTGAAGAGATTTATTGTGGATTTTTTAATATCTAGGTTTCTTGGAAAATGCATGACATCATGTCCCTCACTCACTGTGCTTTGTTCAGCACTTGTGCTATGCAAAATCATCAAAAACTGTTAAACAGTCAGCCCTGCCCCGTGGTGTTTTGCTGTCACCACTGTGGGACAAGCAGACCCTTGTTCTGGGCTGTTGTTGACCACAGTCATGGTTCAGATGAGCCCTGATGTCTCAGCTGGACAGAAGAGCACTGGCAGCTGTGTGACAAACACGCAATTAGCCAGCACCTGCCATGCACAGCACTCCCAAGCTTCATTCAGAACATTAGGCTGTCCTCTGATAGATAAGGAGGTTACTAAAGACAGAGTAACTACACTGGAGAGAACACTACAAATTAGACAAGCAACTGTTGCATTGCCTGGATATTATTAGTGAAGCACACTATACCTAAGATTATAAATACAATATTACTAAGGGAAATCTCCTGTTCCTCACAGGTACAGCCAGAACTAACTGCAGAGATGCTGTAAGTTCTGCTGCACGTGTTTGGCAGAGAGAAGAGAAGAAAGGGTTTGAGAAGAGCTACTCACAGATTGCACCAAAAAGCTAAGGTGGTTACTGTTACACAGACCATTAAACCTTTCATTCCTTCCAGCTCCAGCAGGGATCCTAAGTTCATTGTCCACTTGAAGTACACAGGGAAGGCTTTGCCCTAAATCTAAATGACTACCAGCATGTTATGTGCTCTGCTGAATGTCACTGAACTCATCCTCTTACTGAACAAAGTTTTTCTTTTTTTTTTTTTTTAAATACACAAACCACCAAAAAGGAAATGAATCTTCTCAGGCAGGCAATGAATATTCCCAGTGTAGAATGCATTGAACCACTTAACTGCACAGAACACAAGCCCATTGCCTAGCAAACCTAGCCAGACCACATTTTCCACTACATTTTTATTTTGAAAACAGCTGAATGCACAAAACAAAAGTCAGTTCCATTCCCCAAGTAAATAATCTGGGCTAAGAGTAAATCAACCAATGCACTTGGAAAACTATCAGTCTTGTACTCTAAACACATTCCAGTTAGTGCTATTTGAGCCCTTCTGTATTTGTTTTCCTTGAATCTGAGTGAATGCATTTGATTCTGGTGAACAGTAAGTCCTCTGAAGAGCTATCTAAGTCCACATTTATTTTTTCAACATTTACTCAAAGTAAATTCTGGATTACATAATTACTCTGAAGCAATATAAAAAGATGCATTGGAAATCCATGCTGCCAGTGCTCTCCTATGTCAGTTATATTCAGGAAATGGAGCTACAGCATGACTTGGGAAACTAACCAAAAAAACAAACGGCAAATTTTCAGTCACCTGTCTGCAAACCATCTGCATACCTAGAAATCGAAGTGTGAATAGTGATTAACAGCAAACCATGTTTGTGATATATCCACAGGCAGCTCAACAATAAGCAAATAGGTCTGTAGGCAGATGAAATGGAGAAAAACTATTTCCTAGGCTAATCAGCATGGGATAACTTATGCCCAAAAAGGGGAAAATTCTGCTGCAGCTTCCCATCCTCACAGACAGGGACCTGTCCTCTAGCCACTTACCTGTTTTCAGAGGACATCTACGACATTACTTGTTTTTATCACTTGAACTCACAGAACAAGATGAAAATGTATTAAGTAGAAAACAGACGTGGAATTGAGTAAGCCCAGCTTCCATTAAAAAAAACCCCACAACAACCAGCCAACCAAGAGGAAATAGGACCATGCAAAGGAGACTCCAGAAATTAGGCTCTGGATTTTTATATATTTTTCCTTGAGCAAAATTTATGTGGTGACTGCACTGGTTCCTCTGTAGTCTAATGAGGTCCAGATTTTCTTTCCTTTAATTCAAAAACATGTGCTTGAGTAGTTGATGCTAAAGTGTTACAGCCAGGTACCTTTGATTTCAGTCGTATAAAAACCAGGATTGTATGCTAAAGACTCTGAAGATTTACAAAAAATGCAGTAACAATCTCACCAATCATTTAAGGAACGAGAGGAAGAAATTTTAGGGCTCACCTTCACTGTACATAGCCATTTGCACCAAGAAGCTATTTGGTAAATCTTACTTTGCAGAAAGAAGGCCCATTTTCCTCCTAAATGTGGGATGATCAGCTTGAGTGACAAATGCTGGAAACTTAGGATAACTCCTAGGGAAAACCTTTACTGTGAAAAATCACTCCTGATCCTGAAAAAGCCTATTTAAGTCTGAACTAGTGAGATAATCACTGATATGGTAAGCCTTTTCTGAAGGACATTAGGTGATTTCAGATGTCTACAGTATATAGATCAGTGTGCAAGTCATAGAATCACAGAATCATTTAGGCTGGAAAAGACCTTTAAGATCATCCAGTCCAATCTTTAACCCAGCACTGTCAAGCCCACCATTTAACCATGTCCCTAAGTGTCACTTCAACACATCCTTTTAAATTCCTCTAGAAGTGGTGACTTAACCACTTCCCTGAGCAGCCTGTTCCAATGTCTGATAACCCTTTAAGGGAAGAAATTTTTCCTAATATCCAATCTGAACCTCCCCTAGTGCAACTTGAGGTCATTTCCTCTTGTCCTTTTGCTTGTTATTTGGGAGGCTGACAACTGGCTACACCCTCCTTTCAGGGAGTTGTAGAGAGCAATAAGGTCACCCCTGAGCCTCCTTCTCCCCAGGTGGGAAACGAAACACCCTCAGCTCCCTCAGCTGCTCCTCATCAGACTTGTGCTCCAGACCCTTACCCAGCTCTGTTGCCCTTCTCTGGACCCACTTCAGCACCTCAATGTCTTTCTTGTATCAAGGGGCCCAAAACTGGATACAATACTCAAGGCAGCAGTGCAGCCTCACCAATGCTGAGTGAAGGGCACTGTGCACTGTACTCAGGTAATGCATTCTGGGAAAGAAACATTTCCAGAGCTCAAAGGGAATTGCTCTCATATAGCTCAATGTAGCACATATGCCTACTTCAGAACAAGTTTTTCGGCAGTAAACTACTCTTAGCTTAAAGGGAAGAAACCACAGCCAGAATTTACAAAATGAATGTTGAAGGTCTCCAAAACTAAACTAAATGAGCCCAGTTTTCAAACTGTCTTTGAGCCCAATGCACTCAGAAATTGAGAGCATTGATATGGCTTTGCAGGGACATAGTGGATGATGGGGAAACTTGTGGGCCAGCTCCCAGAGTGCCAGCTGGTATAGCTCATACTTCTGTGTCATATGACATGCCCATCTTTCCCCCTTTGCCTGGCTTTCCTGGAAATATCTTTAAGTTTCTGCACAACGCTTAGTCATATGAGTGATCATTTCTGTACTTCACTCTACAAACTGAGCCTTTTTTGTAGTTTGATGACACATTTCTGCAACTGTCCTCTGCTATAGAGATATGATCTATCTTCTGCATCAGGAACTGACTCAGGAGAGGAGAACATGCTGTCATGTTAAATGATGTCACTGTCACCGTCACCTAGTGTTCCTGAAAAAACCCCAAGAGAACTCTCTGAAGTCTATCTGCATATGATACATAACATCAAAATTGCATGTCTAGCACTTAATCCATTTACTGACATAAACTATGGTAAAAAGTATTTGCTTTTAGGGTGTCAGCAAAACTTATGCCCAGCACCCTGTGCCTGGGCATTTCTGAAAATGCAAGGATCAGATTCTCATCTAATACACAAAGGTATCCTGGTTTTCATTCTACAAGAAAGTTGCTTGGTTGGACTTCAGAGTGCCTTTTTCTAGTTTATATTACCTTTCCACATGGATTAAGTTTGGGCATCTGTGAATTGCTATGGGGCAACTCATCCTATCTCCGTCAAAGTATCTGGATTTTAGGCATCTGTAGGGCTGATACTCAGGTGTCAGTATGTAGGTCTCAGGGTTATTGTAAAGATGAAGAGAAGTCATAACACTGTCATGAAATTGAAAGATGCCAGCACAGGGGAGCTGGAGACATGGGCCAGATGCAGGTCTTGTGCTGATAGTGCATAGAGTGCAAACATGGGCAATAAACAAGAAAAGGAGGAGAGAAGAGCAAATCTCTGCTTCATAAACAGTTTCTGTTCATAAGGCATCATACAAACACTGCATTTAAGAGCCTACATGTGTTAAATACATAGGAGACAATGAATCACAGGGTTTACAGTAATAAGGCAGTGAAGCAGTGTGTGTTCACAGATGAGAATGGCTGCCTTAGCTTCTCAGGCCCTGTTTCTGGGAGCAGGCTAAATCTGCTGGCTAAATCTTCGCAGAAGAGGCAATAAAAGTTCTTGGCTGCAGAAGAACTGACAGTGGTTCCAAAGGCAAAAAAAAAAAAAATCAACTCAGGCAAATCTCCCATTGCTGCCAAGAAATCCATAGCAGAGCAGGAGTCACCGAAAGCCGTGGGTTGGACCGGCCAAAACAGGGCACCAGAACACTGCCCAGGGGAGGCAGGATCAGGAAAAGGGACCAGTTTTCATAGAGAGGACACAGCAGTAGGAGACTAAGTCCCACAACAGGTGCTCCCTCACTCTCCCCACAGTGGGATGAGGGAAAGAACTGGAAGGGCAAAAATGAGAAAACCTGTGTGTTGAGATAAAGACAGTTTGATCAGGAGAGGGGGAAACAAAACACCAAACCAAACCAAAGCACAAAAAAAAAA